>BPLQ01015322.1:655815-666493 GCA_021605075.1 Caerostris darwini
ATTTAACAAACTGTCAAACTACACTCTAATTCGACCTTAATTAACCTAAATTAACACAACAAACAAAGGCAATTAACACAATCAAAGACATTATACTTTAGTAATAGACACGCTATACTATATACTAAATCAAGCTAAATGTCCAACACTTTAGAATTATTAAACTTCACCTACCGAACTCATGGTAGAATGCAGCCAACGATTCGTGGAAATCCAATGGATCACTCTATCTCAATGCAAATCACAACAAATCCGTCTCCGGGAGACTGGACCAAATGTTCGAACTAATCCTTCTCCGGCTCGACGGACCAAATGTTCGATAGCTCGAACTCAAGAAACAAATTCCAAAAATGACACATACTCAGTTAATGGAAATAATACTCGACACAGTGGACTGTATGTAAATAAAACTCCTTTATTTTTGGCAGTCATCAAACTCGTAGATGGAACTGCCCACATAACCTTTCACTTGAGGGTTACACTCAATTATTTATGCAGTCATCGCGCTCATGGATGGATTGCCACAAGCAACCTTTCTTGATGGTCGCTGGGGTTGAACTCAATGAATTATACAGCCATCGCTACTCATGGATAGACCGCTAACACCAACCTTTTCCTTCGGTCGCTAAGTTTCAACTCGTTTTACTTAAGGCTCGTGCTCACCAAGGCGACAAGATGCAAGCGACCAAAATTTGACCTCACCGCGGTCGCCTGAAACCGGTTTACAGCTCGCCGCGTGGAGTTGCCCAACTTTCAACTCGAAGCGGTTTTTCACTAGGCGTAATGCTATTTCTGACGTTTCGCTGGGAAGGAGTCGAAAAAATTTTGTCGCTTGCCTCTTGGATCTTCACGTCTCTCGCCTTGGTGGGAACGAGCCTTTACATTCCTTCTTTCTCCCTGGCCCTCACCCCCTGCCAGACACCCCCACAAACAGGATGTTTTCCGGGCATAGGGCGTTGACCTCCCCCAGGCGGGAGAAGCTGGCTTTCGACGTAACAGCAATAATAATTTTAAAAAATAACATACTGTCAAACAAAATGGTTAAATTTGCTACAATCATAGCGTAAAAATTGATGGCATAACAATGTGTAATATAATAATATAATAGCAATAATTTATATATATGTATACTCATTGCTATAAAAACTAGAACAACAAAAATGATATACCGGACAGTTCCGTAGCTTGGCAAAAAGGTTTATGTCAGGTTTATAGCATTTGTATAACTATATTATATAATATAGCATTATTATATATTAGCATTATTATATATAGCATTATAATATAATATGACTGGGCTGTGTAATATACTTCAGTAAACACAGAAATTTAATAAATAAAGTGGATTTTTCAGATTTCGTTTGAAATGTAACTTTAACAGCTGCTGATATTTTTGAACCTTTGCACTTGAGGACTCCGGAGCGGAGCCATTTAAAATTTGTCTTCAAGCTTGAGGGCTCCGCTACGAAGACAATGCAAATAACAATATAAATAATGCGTTTCTTTTAATGCATATATCAGACTTACATATGAATATGATCTTTTCACTAAAATCACTTCGAGTTGCTGGTAATACGAATGAAAAAAAACTTCGAGTGCAAAGGGTAAATAGTCTCCCGATGAACGTGATACAGCTATCTTTGAGCTTTTTAAGGAACATCATTTCAGTCTTCTTCCATTATATTCTATAAATAACAATTATAATTGCTATGCATGAGAGGAAGTAAAACTACATAGTCTAACATGGTGATAACAAAACACGCCATAGATTTCAGTCACAGTACTTGATAAATTTATCGGTAAAAGCTTTAAAAATCATTAACCCTTGTATAACCTTATATAACATATTTTATCTCACATATTTGTGACAGGTTATAAGTAAGTCTTACAGTATGTAATTATTCTTTACCATAAAAGACAACGGGATAACACTGAAGATATACTTCATAAGGAGAAGTAAGTTGACCTTTAAATTGACTTTATAATGCTGTATTGAAAAACATATAAAAATCCTTAAACCTTAGAATAAAAATAAAGCTTTGGATAATTGTAATTCGCTCATATTATTTTTAATAATACTTTACTCAATGATTGTTGAAAATATTACAATCGTTAAAAATTTTAAAAACTAATTATAACTGTATTAAAATTCATTTTGAGTCCCTGTTAAGTTTATTTTTATACTGATTTTTTAATGGAATGGGCTTATATAAGGCTTGCATATAAATCTGCTTAGTTTTACTTATAATTGGAGGATAACACTATTTATATAAAGAAATTTAGGGTATTAAAGATTAACAAATATTGATGTTAATTATGATTAGAAATAAATAAACGTTGATTGAAATATTCACGATTTTTGTTATACCATATAGCATCGATTTATATTAACATTATTCTGCGAGAAAACTGACATTTCATAAAATTTTAAACTAATTATTGTTTTTATCGCTTTGCAATAATAATTTATTTCAGTTTTCACAAATCATAATAAAATATTTTTTTTTTATCCATACTAGAATTTCAGAGGTTATTTAATTTTTACACAAACAAAGATCCATAAAATATTTTAATGATCTTTAGGGTTCCATGAAAAATCAAAGTTAGATGACTATCTCTGTAAAGAATGTATAAATTACAAAAAAAAAAAAAATTTTTTTGCAAAAATGTTGAAAATTTGAAGTTTAAAATAAGATTGAAAAAATAAAATATAATTTCTTAAGTATTAATAAGTAAAAAAAAATTCTTCATTTTCAAACAGTGCAATCTAAACAACTCTTTTTTATCAAAGGCAATCCTTTTCAACAACATTTCTATTCAATTAAATACTCATGAACATTCCAGACATTTATCTAATGGGATACTTGGTTTTTACTAATTCAGATAAAGCATTTCCTGATTTCCTACAAAATAGAAACTGGAATTTTTGTGAAAAAGTTAATTGAAAAACGTAATTTAAATTGCTTTTCAATCAGACAACCTCTGAATAAAATTTCCGGTATTTATTTCTTAATGGAACGTCGGAAACAGCCATTTTAAATCCTCTCACTTCTTAATTCCTTGAATGCGCTAATTTAAGCTTTCAGAATGAAAGGGATAATTGATTCCGGCATACATATGTCACACAGCTCACCTTTCACAATTAACGAAGTGCTAAAGGAGAAATCCTTCTTATTACGTTCTTAATTATTTCATAATAGTTCAGGACGCTCAACGAACAATTTAAAGCATTTTATTTATTCAATCCATTGAAAAAAGGGTTTCCTTTAAATTGCGCTGAGTAAATGATGCCTTTGTATTCTGGAAATAAAAGTGACACGTTTAGATGTTTTCTCTTATTTAATTTACAGGTATTCTGAAGACCTTTTTGGGAGAAGATTGTTCTACATGGCATTAATGACATGCCAAACAATTCCTTTGTTTTGAAGCAAACAATAAATTTAATCACTGCAAAGTAATTTTCATTTTGTGTTTTGTTTATTCAGACAGGATCTTACAGTATAAGTAATCACTTCATACAAAATACTCAAAAAGTTAATAACCAAATTTGCCAAAGCCCACGAAGAGTATTCTTAATGCAATTTTGTCATATCAGGTTCGTTATTTGTTCAATTATGCAATATTAACAGTGGATTTAAATCAAATTCAGTTTGAAATTTTTATACGACTTCAATATAACCCTAAATAAATAGAACTTCAAATGATTGGCCGGAATCAAAATAATACAGAAATGAACTGATTAATATTAATTTATAGCACATGGAAATTTTAGATTGTTAGACATTTATAAAATCTAACTCTACATAAAAAACTGATGTTTTTGAAACGCGAGCTGCAAAATTATTTCAAAGATGAATTTAATTAATCAAAATTATAGATTTGTTTTTCAAAAAATCAGATTTCATCTTACCATTTCCTCTTATCTAATATCACAGAAATACACACGTACTCTTACTCTACTCTCAGTTATTTTCTAAAATGAACTTCCTCCTACCTCAAAAGTGTTGATACGTTGCATTGTCTTTTGAAATCTATGTCAAAGCGATCACATTTGCATAACTACATGTCCCTCCGTATTCCCACAGGAGCTTAATACATTCCACCAAGATATTAGTGGCTGCACCGAAGACAATGCATCTTCCTTAAAATGTCCTGCTCGGGAAAAGAGCGAAACTTTTGTGAGGCACGCTATTCTCTGTTGGAATAGTACGGCGACAAGGACATGCGACGTTAATTTGGACCCACCACGGAAATATATCTTACTTAAGTGCATTTGGAAATGAAGAATTCAGATTAGCATATAAACAACCTATTATGGTTTGGATTTTTCCAGACGTATATACTAGTATTCAAGATATTTTAAATTACATTTATTGTTATATCGATCATTATATTAGTATATTAAAAAATATTACTGCATGTTTCGAGATTTTTAATAGATTATATTTTTTTTTTTCATGTAAGTTTTAGATAAAATATGAATTGTAACATTTGAGCGAATATAGTTAGGAGACATTTTAAATTTCCCATAACGTAAAGGCTATCAATGTAAATTTTTTAATATAAAAACCACTGAAAATTTTACATCGTTTGACGAAACATTTCCTTTAGTTTTGAATTTTCTTCTGTATCGGGAAGTATAAAAGACAAAGTCTTAAATTAGGGAAAAAATAAAATTAATATTTTACGTAAATGATTACAATTTCAGATCTTTGTATATTTTAATGTTAAAATCATTGACTGATGTTAAATTTTTAATTAAATTACATATCAAATTATACTTGATTAAAAAAAGATTCCATTTTCAAATTAGTCTGTTTATAAATATATATATATATATATATATATATATATATATATATATATATGGATTTTCTTCTTTCTCTTTTGAAATTAGTTTTTAAATCTGGAATTAAGCAGCACAAAATTATTCCAATATTTGGTACCATATAATGTATTGCATTCCATAAGAAATTGTTTGAAAACACTCAATATTTAAAAAATGTATGTTAATTTGGTGCTTATAGATTCCAAATTATTTTTAAATACCTAATTGCATAATAAATTACGCTATATTGTGTTTGCTCAACCATCAAAGCTGCAACTGAACTCATATTATCAATTTACAAACTTTCAAAAAGCAATAACAACGTCCATTTATTTGCTTATAATAGCTCCAAATTCATAAAATAAATTCGCAATTGCCAAAAAAATATGATGAGGCGAGCACTGTCAAGCACTCTTATAGTCCCTCTATTTATAAATTGATGATAGTTATATATTGACGAGGCAATAAATAAGAATTCGCTACTAACTGCTCTTCCACAACTAACAATTGCAATATATTTAAAGATATTTTATGTACCTTAAAAACTCATTAAATTATTATTCATTGAAATAGAGCGTCATTATTATTCGGCTTTTATTAGTGTCAAATTTAAAAAGTTCTTTAAAGTGTGACCTGGTGGATTAGTTTAATTCTAGATATTAGAGGCTGAACCAATGGCTTATGTATCTACTTCGAGGATAATACGACAAATCTGGAAAATTTCTCCACAGAGGTGAGTAGAATCTACTAAATTATCCACCCTGTAGATTATCCTTGAATATTTAAGGTATAGTATAGAAGGCTCCTTAATAATGTATCCTCAGTAATGCTGAATTCATACTGAGTGTCTATCATCGCATTGATAAATGAAATTCCGATTACTTGTTAGATATTCGGAAGTGAAATTGATATTAATTCTTTAACTTTTCTTCTTAGAGTATCACATCAAAATAGTGATTTCCAAACAATTTTCGTCTTAATGTTAAAGAATTATTTTTAAAGTATTAAGGAAATGTAATACATTTTCACTTTCAATAAAAATATATTTATTGAACGACTTTAATGTTTTTTTTACTATAATACACATTATTGGAATAATTTCAAAAATGATATCTATAAAAATGTCCTGCTGTTCAAAGGTTTGTAATGATCATTGATAAATATGAATTCTTGGTAGCTATTATTTCTTCTATGAATGAAATAATATTAAATCGAATAAAGAGGATAAAGAGGAAATTTGTGTTCTGAAATTTTAATAACAAAAGTAATGAAAAAAAATTTCTTTTAGACATAGCTGTCATGTAAAGAAGCAAAAGAAAATGGGAATCTCCAAAAGAATTAATCTATGAATTTCAATAATGCTTGTAAATTATAATTTCTTTCCTTTAAGTTTTACAACAGAATTTAATTTCCAAACAGAGAACAGCTATCTTTCTCCAAGTTTATTCATTTATGTCGACAGTAAACCTTTTCTCAATGCTTATCAACTCTTAGTAACTAGATTTCATTGTCTACTAAAACATTTCAGGAAAACTAAAGCCCAGACCTTATTTTATTTTTCAAACAAACTGTCTGGTTAGTAAATTGTTTGCTAAAGAGTCTGATAGTTTTGAGCTGGATAAAAATAAAGATTTATAAGATAGAGATTTAAAAAAGATTATGTGGTCGGGATTGGTAATTGAAAGATAAACAATTTAAAAAACAAAATAAAAGCTTTAAGTTCGACCAGGATTAATATCTTTACTTCGGATTTTAAAATAAAAATAAATTTCAGACATCTACATAGGACATGGAACGACCAAAAACCAAATAATATGACATATAAACCAAATAAATATTCTTCTAAAACAGTCATCTTCTCTCTGTATGCTTGTTGCGATAGAATCCAACTTGTTCGCAATGCACAAAAGATTTACTCTACCATAAATCAAGATATTCTTTGTTTAGTGGCGGTAAATGGGTCAGGTTTGTCTTTATTTTAGTGTAACTGGATTCCAAGAAGGGAAATTCATTTTTCAGAAATGGACTTTGTTGAGAAATGTTTACATGCTCAGCGAATTCTTTGTAAAGGATAATAAATTGAATACTCTAATAAAAATTTAAATTTTGAATTTAAGGACAAAAGACTGCAATGTTAAACATATTGATTATATTTTTATCTTTTTGTATTTCATACAATCCGTGCGAAACGATTTGCAAGAGTTTGGCATGATGTAATGTATTTTTACTATTTGCTATTCAAAACGTTTCTACTTTAAATTTTTAAAGAATAAGTTAGAAAATAATTTTGAAAATTTTCACAATTACAATCATGATTTTAAAAATATAAGTTTCATTTAAATAAAAGAATTTAGGGTGTTATACAAATTCATTAGTAAAATCATGGCTATATTTATAAAAATAAAATGAAATTATATTTGTTTTTTACAAATGTAAGAAATTTTAATAAAATATTTATATAATGATGGGAAATATAAGAATATATCCGATTTTCCGATTTCGTTATTGATTTCAAAATAATTTCCTTTTTTTTAATCAACATTTCATTAAGTAAACGTATCATGTAATTCATATTCAGTGGGATATTTTTCTCCAGTTTTCTAATTTTTAAATTTTTAATTTTCTTAATATTCTGTTAATTTCTTTCACATAAATTAAATAAATATTGTATCTAAAGATATTTGACTTAAGAAAATATAATGCAATAAAAATGACTTTTACTTTGTTTATATTTCTATATGTATCCATGTATTGATTATATAATTAAGTTTTTTTGCTATGTGTGAAATTATCAATATTAAATTTTGCTTTAGAAGAATCGTTTTAAATATAATAATGAATGGGAGAAGAAACAGTACTTTTGAACTATGTAAAGTTGCTTCCTCATACGCACTGCAAGAGCGCCCTCTGTGACGTTCAGGAAAAATGGTCAGTAGACCTCGAGACTCTCACTGAGGAAGTACAGCTTAACCGGCGCCGCAGCTGAGAAACGTTTAGTTTGTAATCTCTCACCCCAAGAGAAAGTTTATTTAGCCCATCCCTGTGCATGTTTTGGTCTACAGACTCTCACTAAAAGAGGAAGTATATTCCGCCCAGCCAGCGCGCAAACCTGAGCATCTTTATTTTCGGTTTAGAAGTAGAATCATTCTATGAATCTATAGTATATCTTTAAATGTGTACTGTTTGTGCGTGTATAAATAAAACTGTATGTTCTTTAACCTTTGTCTCAAGTCTCAACCCAACCACATCCAGTCACAATACCACAATCCAGTTGCACAACCGACAACACTACAAATAAACAGATTTTTTTTAACTTTGAAAGCAAATCATCTCATAAATTCTATTTTCCGTATGTTCTGTATTAGAATATTTCCCTTCTCTTTTCATTTCTATCATACTGATTATGTATTTTAATTATTTATGAAACAGTAATAATTTAATTACTAATCTCATTGAATATTAGAATATTATACAATAAATACAATACATATGCCAATCATTTCAATAAGCTCTTAAATGGTATTATTGTCTTGAGTATATACATAGATATATATTACTTAATAGGTGTGAAGATTAATCATCAGTCTAATGTAGCGTAGATAAAACCGCAACGAAAATTTTACAATGCTTCGCTTCTTTTAAGAAATAATGTATATATATATATATATATATTGCTTAATAGACGGGAAGATTAATAACCAGTCAAATTCTATGGCTTAAAGTGGATTCCGAACCACTGCTAACATCCATGGCACCACCGGGACTCGAACCCAAAACCTGTGGCACGGAGCGCTAGACACTCGGCCATTCAGGCCCCTTACGAATATATATATTACTTAATAGGCATGAAGATTAATAAATAATCCGTCTAACGTAGCGTAGATAACACTGCAAAGAAAACTTCACAATGCTTCGCTTTTTTTTTGAATAATTAATGTATGTTTATATATATATACGAAATTAGTTAAAATGTTCTTTACAGAGTTATTTTTTCCAACTCTAATTAAGTATTTAAATTGGATTCAGATTTAATTACCTGAACTCATTTACATAAAAATATATTATATAACAATACAGTTGTCTCTTGGTACGGATAAATATATTCTTAAGAATACCGTAAATATCGGAGATTTCCATGGGAACTTTTGAGAAAAAATATCCTCGAACAGGTGCACCACTCATAAAACCGCAGCTGTGTTCCAGACGTTTATTGTTCGAAAGTATTTTGCGGTTGCAAATCCCTCCTTCAAAAGTTTTCTGTATCCCGAAATGATAATGGCGCTGGTCTGTGAAAGTACAAAGGATTCCACTTTCTGTAGAAATGAGCTCCGCTTATAGTGTAGCAATTAATAGCATGTTGCGCAATTAGCCTTTATCTTGTAAGATTGTGATAAATTTACATTTTTTATTTTTTATTTTAAAATGTTAAAAGATGCTTCATTATTGTTTGTTTGGATTTAAAATATTAGCATTATTTAATGACAATACTAAGCCTTCATCTTGTATAAGATTTTGATACATTTACATTTTTAATTTTTTATTTAAAAATTTTAATAAATGTTTTATTATCGTTTGATTGGATCAGAAAGAAACACAAACCAATCAGTTTTATTTCGATAAAAAATAGTTCAATATCTGCATCAAAAAGATCAGGTACTGCATTAATAATGATTTTGTTTACACCATAATTAGCTATATTTTTTTCTTTAAAATGATAGAAAAAGTAAATTAATATGCTGCTGATAAATTCTTGGCTAACGAATAACAGACTTCTTGAATATACACTGAAGTGTCAAAAGTCATGGGATACCTCTTAATATCGTGTCGGCCCTCCTTTCGCCCTCCTTTCGATGTGGCATGGACTCAACAAGTCGTTGGAAGTCTTCTGCAGGAATATTGAGCCATGCTGTCTCGATAGACGTCCATAATTGTGAAAGCGTTGATGGTGCAGGATTTTGGGCACGAACAGACCTCTCGATGATGTCCCATAAATGCTCGATGGGATTCATGTCGGGAGATCTAGGTGGCCAGATCATTCGTTGGAATTGTCCAGAATGTTCTTCAAACCAATCTCGAACAGTTGTGGCCCGGTGACATGGCGCATTGTCAGCCATAAAAATCCCATCGTTGTTTGGGTACATGAAGTCCATGAGTGGCTGCAAGTGATCTCCAAGTAGCTGAACATAAGCATTTCCAGTCAATGTTCGGGCCAGTCGCACCAGAGGACCAAGTCCATGCCATGAAAAAACAGCCCACACCATTACGCAGCCACCACCAGCATGAACAGTGCCTTGCTGACAGTTTGAATCCATGACTTCGTGGGGTCTGCGCCACACTCGAACCCTACCATCAGCTCTTACCAACTGAAATCGTGACTCATCGGACCAGGCCACGGTTTTCCATTCATCTAGGGACAACCGATATGCTCACGTGCCCACGAGAGTCGCTGCAAGCGATGTCGTTCTGTCAGTAAAGGCACTCGAGTCGGTCTTCTGCTGGAATAGCCCAAGAAAGTCAAATTTCTCCACACAGTTCTAACAGACAAATCCCTTGTACGTCCCACATTGATTTCTGCGGTTATTTGACGCAGTGTTGCTTGTCTGTTAGAATTTACGACTCTTTGCAGACGTCGCCGGTCTCGGTCGTTAAGTGCAGGTGGTCGACCACTGCGCTGTCCATGGTGGGATGTTATGCCTGAAATTTCATACTCTCGGCACACTCTTGACACAGTGGATCTGGGAATGTTGAATTCCCTAACGATTTCCGAAATGGCATGACCCATGCGTCTAGCTCCAACTAACATTCCGCGTTCAATGTCTGTTAATTCCCGTCGTGCGGTCATCATCACGT
>BPLQ01015322.1:671493-685969 GCA_021605075.1 Caerostris darwini
CTAGGGAGAAAAAAATACCGTATTTTTAAAGTACGGTATGCAAAAACTCTCTATTATTTAAAATAAGATATATTAACTCATAAATATTTTTTACAATTCAAATTAAATTGTGATCAAACAGTATTTAGTATTTAGTATTTATTTATTTATTTAGTATTTAAGTTTTAAATGCTTATTATTAGGTTTTTTTAAATATTTTATATCGCACAAGCTATTAAATAATTAACAAAATAATTTTTTTGGTTATTTAAATTATCTATTTTTAAAACAATTAAGACATGGAAATATTTAAGTACACAAGATTTCACTTTTTCAAGTTGTTACAATTTAATTCATGGTGAACCAAAATACATTTTTGTGACTTTAAAACTGTTTTTTTTATCTTCAATTGGTATTTATAAATATCCGTAGGGAACAGGTAGTTTAAATTATTTAAAAAATCATACACGCATTGGCTCACTTCTTAAACTTTCATACATTATATAATAGATTTTGTGACGTGGCATTCCAATTAGTTACATTATATTTAACTTCCTATAACTCTTCTAATTAGTTAAAAGTAAATATTTGAAAATTTACAAAAAATATTTAAAAAATACAACATTTTATAATGAGTTATTTTATGTATGGTATCATAATATGTCAATAAATATACAAAGGATAATACATCAATTAATAATACGATTAAAACAGAAAGAGAGTAAAGAGGCCAAGCGTAAAGTTCTTTTGATTTCCAAACTAAGGACTTCTTCAAAACCTAAAAAATGCAGCTAGGCATCTATGCTGGGGTCGAATCCCGGCGGTGTCATGGGTGTTTGTAGTGGTTCGGAATCCACTTTAAACCGTAGGTCCCGGTCCTAATAGGATCGTAGAGCGTTGAGGGGGCATTGTTACTCCGCGTCCGTGACTTATCTTCAAGTTACATGCCCCCCTGGGTAATGCAAAGTGAGTGACATCTGAGCAGCCCTTATGGCATAAAGGATCACGGTCTATATTACCAGCTGCATTAGAAAAAAAAAAGAAAAAAAACCAATCAATCAATCAGCTTGAGGAAGAATTGTTGAGAGTGCAAAGTCTCTGATGTTACACTTTTGACTTTCCAAATTATTGTAACAAAGGGCAAACTACTGTACCCTGGTTAATGCTGCATCCACTATATATTTGCCATTCCAGCAGTAAACGATCTGAGAAAATACTCGGCATTTAATATAATATAATACTATTTAAGTTTTATGTTTTATAGCTATTTATACTTTATAAATATAAAACGTTTAAATTTAGCTTATATACATACTATTATCATGAGAAAACTTCTGAATAAATAGACATCATTACTCATCATTTTCAATATCTGATAATCTTATCTAACTTAATGAAATATAAATATCTTTTAGCTTAAGATAAAATGCTATCTCATTACAAATTTTATGAATTAGTGATAGTTTTTGTTTATAAGTATGTAGAATGATAATATAATAATTTTATGTAAAACAAATAATCATTAAAATTAGAGAGTATTTACTATTCATTTACTACTAATTTTATAGAATACAAAATTTTTAGACTTTAGAAATCGTGTAATTTATGAAGATGTAAGAACAGTACAGAGATCTAATGTGAATTACAACATAATATTAATTTCCATTTATGTCATAACAGCTAAAATGCTATTATCGACAAAATTATTAACTCTTAAAGGCAGAAATTTCATAAAAAGTAATACTCCTCTTACAAAATGTCAGAAAAGGGATAATAAGGATTAAAATGATTATATTTACGGAAAATTGAATAACATCCTTTTTAAAATAATTCAATACAAAATTAACGAATATTTTTTAACTTAATTTTCAAAATAAACATCATGAATATTTATATTTCATTCTTTAGAAAGAGTTAAGTATGAATATTAAAATTCAGCAAACTTCTAAAAACATTTTATACCATATTTTAAAGCAATCATTATTTAGGTATTACATTAGAAGGAATGACGAAGACCACGATGCTTTAATTCCCGTCAGAACATCAAAGCCTACGCCTAATATTTTAGAAAAATTTTAAGATTTTTCTGATAGATAAAGAAAGGCTTAAAATATTAAATGTGCTCTATGAGTGAAAAAATTTAAATTATTGAATGAATAAATTAGTAAACATTCTTTTTCCAAATGCAAACATTTTTATAAACTAATTAATAATTACTAGCATGTATAAGATAATTTTTTTTTAAATTAAAGTATTTCGAAATTTCAAAAGTTTCAGTATATATATCAAAATAATTATTGAAAATCATACTTATATGGAAAGAAAAGGCAAAGATTATTACTAATATTTTACTTTACTCATCTAATACTTTATGAAAGTATTATAATGATTCCGTATATTCTGATTCTTTATATAATGATTCTGATTATTTTTTTATATATTACGAGTTTTGTATTTCCATTATATAAGCATAAATTTAATCTTTTATATTAAATATTTAAATTAAAAAAATTTAGCTAAAAATTTTTTTACGTCATTAAATTTAATAAAATAAAAGCTTTTTTTTCGTGATATCGCAAATGAAAATTGTATGAATGTATTGAAAAAGTTATTATGTATTATTTTACATCTGTTTTGTAAAATACACGTGACAAACACAATTTTCGGTAAGCCGTGTATTTCACTTTATACAGCGAACAACCCAAGCATGGACAATGATTGGAAAGTATTCCCTTCTGGGAGGTCCTTTAGGGATAACTGCCCCTCATTTGTGTGTCGTAGGAGAGGAAATCCCCGACAGATACAGTAATTACAAATGTGAAACTTTAATGCACGTTCTCAAATTCGCCATCGAATCTTAACGTTTGTGAAAGTATCGTAACTGCAAAGGGAGACTTCCGATTGGTCAAACATGAGCCCTCCTACAAACTGGTGCACGAGTGGATGAAACTTATATTTATTTATCCACTGCAGTTTAATACATTTTATAAAATTTTTAAATAAACATGTGTAGCCCTATAAACTAAGGTATTGCATCCAAACTAGATTCATTAAAACTGACGAAAGGATATATTGTTGTTCTAATGCAGCTGGCAATACAAAGACAGTTCATCTTTATGGCATAAGCAAGAGCTGCACCGCTGTTTCTTCTTTTGCACTACCCAAGGGACACGTGTAGCTTGAAGATAAGCGACGAAAGGATATTTTTCATGCATTGTGTTTATTATATTGAAACTTTAACTAATAATAAGCTAAGATAATAACTCCAAGTTTGAATGATTTTTTTTCGTTTTAAACAGATGCTAAAACCTTAAGACCTTTCTTTAGGAATTACATTATCTTACAAATTAAAACTAATTGGGATACTAAGTTAGTTTTAATATGTTGACAAAAAGAAATAATAGTGGGGTAACAATTATCCTGAATTAGATAACTGAGGTCAGACTACTTTATTATATAAGGTTCTGTTGATTTTTCTGTTGATCTGTTCTGTTGATTTCTGTTGATATTCTAGTAAGGTAACAATTATCATGAATTAGATAACTGAGGTCAGACTACTTTATTATATGAGGTTCTGTTGTTTTTTTCCCCAAAATTGTCTTAAATTTTGTTTTTTTCCAGACTTAATTTTAAATCTTCTTCGGCAGAGTTTTCTGAATGTAAATTTCACTTTCCAGGTGGCGCTGGGGTTGGAAACTCGTCGCTGTGAGGAAAAGGCCTGATAGGTGAAGAGGAGGTTTTTTAAAGTGAAGAGGGCTTTTTTTATTTGTATTCCAACAATAGCAGTCCTTGGAGTGGCATTTGATCCCCTCTATGCCATTGGAATTGTAAATGGATTTTGTTGTGACTTTCTGTTGGTCCAACCGCTAAGCAATATTACAGCAAATATGAGAGCCCCGAGATTTGTCGTGATCACAGATTTGACAGTCGCGATATAGTTCATATGCCTTTTTCTGTTAACAGAGCAGCAATATCCCTTCTTTGAGACTTTAAAGTAAATTCCCCATAGACATTATAAAATATTTGGATGTTTTTCACAATTTCGTGGCATTTTAAACAATCTGTCGTATAAATATAAACACTTGAACGCAAAGTAAAGACTAGTAGTTCAAATAAATTAATACAAACACCTTTCTAACTCGACACGTAGGTCTAAATTAAACGGAAGTGAGACGCGTGGACCAAGCGTCGAGTTTATCAAGTTTGCTAGACTTGTTTTGACATGTCTGGCCTGTATTTGATGCCTATATTGGAATCTATACTTCATAAATTGGTGCCGAACAACTTTTTTTAATAAAATCCCAAGCAAATAGGATATTATTTTTAAAAAAACACTGTGATTTGTAAAATATATATTTTTAAAAATATGTAAAACTGCAAAAAATAATAAACATAAACTGAATGCGGTGATCAAATGTTTTTGGGTTACATTTGTTTTTGGCTACAGTTATTCATTTCACAAAATTATTGTCGATCAGTGTAATATAGTTAACTTTCATTGTGCATAAAATGGAATAATTAAAAACCTAAGCTCATTTGAAAATTGATAAAATAAAAACCCCGTTTAAAGCTATTGAAACAACAATAAAGTAATTGATACTATGTTTTATAGAATAATAAAAAAGCAATTAATTTATGCAGAATACTTTTTTTATTTCCAATAGCAAGGTAATACAAAAAAAGGATAAAATACAGAATAAAAAAGAAAAACAAAATCTACGCAAAAGAGTTCAACAAAATTGACCGAAGTCATAGCCTTAAGAATTCTCTAGTTTGCCAGTATCTCGCTGTCTCGGAGTCGCCATAAAGTGCTAAACAACGACGGAGATGAGCTCAGTTCATTAGATCTGCCAAATCACGAAGAGGACAGTTTGGTTCATCGAAAATCCTAATGCGATGTAGATGTTCACCCAGACAGTCGTGACCTGTTAAAAGTAACTGAACAGCAGCTATGTGGGCAGCTTGAAACTAAGAGACGATTCTAACTTTCCATCGTTTTGTCTGTATTCGGTCAAGAAACTGTAATTTATAATTTCTTGTCAGAGTCCGCTTCATATAGTCTGCTTTATTTTTAGAATAGTATGATAATGTTGAGCATATTAATTGGAACAATCTCGAGCCCTATCTTACCCTACCTGTTCGTTCCCCAAAACTCTACAATGTCTAGGTAGCCACTGAAGCACAAAGTGCCTCTTCTCCAAAGCCAGTCTTCACAAGTTATTTTGACACTGAAAAACTTCATGTGATAAGTTCTTTTTTATTGAGACATGCCACCAGCATTCCATTGCAAGACACGTAGGACAACCGATCGACTAATTGGATAGCAGATATAGTTCGTGCAGAGACTGTAGACCACTTAGCCGTATATGTCCAAGGTGCACCACTAGAAGGTAGGTCTACTATGCATTGCACCCCTTAATGCAGAAGCTTTAGATTGTCATTTTAGATTGTCATTTATCATTTAGTCATGGCGAAGAAAAGCGTAATGCATTACTTTTGTTGGCAATGCCGAGAAGAATCATAAACATACAGAAATAATAAAAAATGTATTTAATCCTCTTTCTTTACATGGATTGTAAAAAAAAATAGCTATTGTCTCAATGTTACATTTAATATTCCTTAGGTTAAATTATTTGTTAAAAAATCGTATTACTTTAAATATTTATTTATTATGAATATTAAAGTGAAATGAATTTCAGAATTATGACAACAAATGTAATTTAACTTAAAATTTGTAAGGCGAAATATAAGAAGGAAACCACATTTAAAAATATCCTATTTTACTTCAGAACAAGTCTTTATGACAATAACGATAGAAAGTTTCTCATACATTTTAAAATTAATTCTATTTTAATTTTAAATTAATAATTTGTATATTAAATAAGTTAACGCCCAAATTAAACAGTATTATTTTTTTTTTCAAAATTTTAAATTACATTTTTTTATTTATTTTTTAGATTTTTCGTAAAAAATATGTATTTGGAATGAATGGTCCCTCGACTTAATGATGACATGTTAATTTTCCTAGAAGAGTTTTAGGGATAAATAGGAAAAGTAGGGAAACTAATTCCCATCTTGTCTCTTCATTTCTGAGAGCTGCGTTTGCAATTTAAGACGTCAGTAAATGAAACATGTGACTTTCTGATTTCTCGCCACTAAGTTATTACACATCCCCAAAGGTATTAATGCTTCGATGCACTAACTGATAAGCCCGTGAGGTTGTTTATTTTCTTAAACTATGCGTATCATTTCAATATTTTAGCTTGGCCACTTGTGCTATTGCAGTTGAGATTGAATTCTCCTTATGAGTTTGTACCCCTATTCTCAAATAAAACTTAAGGTTTTTTTACAACTTTTTGATTTATTGCATCCAATACTTTTAAATTGATCCTGTTAACGTTATATAATATTAGGTTGGGGAAAAAGAAATCCATTATTTTTTCGATAGATGGCTGTAGTGATCGATATCACGTAAAGTATCAATTAAACAATTTCAGATTTATGCTCGTTAGAAAGGCGGCACTTCGTACTAAAATAATTCTTTTTCTGTTTTTTGTTTGGTCCATTCAGTTGGGAGTTACAGGGTGTTAAAAATGGAAGTGAACAAAGAGAAAATTCGGTACATTTTACAGTTTTTCTTTGACAAAGGCGGAAATGCAAGCCAGGCGGCTAAAATTGTGAATGGTGTTTATGGTTCCGATACTGTAACAGCCAATTATGTGCAATTTTGGTTTCGTAGATTCCGTTCAGGCATTTTTGATGTTAAAGATACACCTCGCACAGGTAGGCCGGTCGTCGATAAAATCGGAGAAATGATCGAAGTTGACCGGCATGTTAGCAGTCGTAACATCGCCCAGGAGCTAAAAATCGACCATAAAACAGTTTTAAACCATTTACACAAAGCTGGATTCAAAAAGAAGCTCGATGTTTGGGTGCCACACCAATTAACAGAAAAAAACATGATGGATCGAATTTCCATCTGCGAAGCCTTGGCCAAACGGAATGAGATAGACCCATTTCTTAAACGGATGGTGACTGGAGATGAGAAATGGATCACATACGATAACCCTGTGCGAAAACGATCGTGGTCAAAGAGCGGTGAAGCACCTCAAACGGTGGCCAAACCAGGACTAACGGCCAGGAAGGTCCTGTTATGCATTTGGTGGGACTGGAAGGGGATTATTTATTATGAGTTGCTTCCATATGGCCAAACGCTAAATTCTGATCTCTACTGTCAACAACTGGACCGTTTGAAGATAGCGAATGACCAGAAACGGCCAGAATTGGCCAACAGGAGAGGTGTCGTGTTCCACCAGGACAACGCTAGGCCACACACATCTACAGTGACTCGCCAGAAACTTCGGGAGCTTGGTTGGGAAGTTTTAATGCATCCGCCATACAGTCCGGACTTGGCACCAAGCGATTATCATCTTTTTCTTGCATTGCAAAATTTCTTTAATGATAAAAAATTGGCATCTAGGGAGGATTGTGAAAATCGACTACTAGAGTTTTTTGCAAATAGAGACCAGGACTTCTATGAGAGAGGCATTATGAAGTTACCTTTAAAATGGCAACAAATCATACAACAAAACGGTGCATATTTGACCCAAATCGGACAATCCGAAGCATGTTAAATAAAGTCCTGAAGTTCATATAAAAATAATGGATTTCTTTTTCCCCAACCTAATATTTGTATGGCCTGCTGAGCACAAAAGTAGGTTCTACTTACAAGTAATTTCATTTGTAAGAAATATGAACTTTACTATAATGTTTATATTAATGTTAAAAATCAGTAGATTATCTATAATAGAAGATTTTCTTTCGAATTTTACAAATTAACATCCTTTAAATATGAATGCATTTAAATCAATAGTATGAAACTTCTGTTACTGGCAGTTATTTGAATAATGTAGATGTATACATTATCTTGTGACGAAAGAAATATCAAAATATCACAATTTTTTTTTTCCTTTCTAATCTGTTCTTGACAATGGATGTTTTTGAAAATGATAAATTTTCTTGAAATCAAAAGTATATTCCTTTATTTGAAATTCCTATTGCTTCTCATTGTTTAAGCAACATGGCTTAAAAACTAACATAGATGATGAAATTAAATATAATGAATAAAAGATGATATGTATTGTTATGAAATTAGATGTTATGCCATTAATCACTGATGCAAAACATAATTGATTTTCTAGATTTAAAAACATATGCATTTGTAGAATTTTTTTATTCGTTTACTTCCATTTACAATAACTAAATATATGAAATATATTTCTTACAATGTGTGAAATATTTGTGTTTATAAATGAAGTATGTTGTCATAGCGACCTGGTGGATGGCGTAGTAATTTTCTAAAATAGGGCAAACGCTACGAAATCTAATATTAATAACTATATTTAAAAAAATGTCTATTAGGGTTGACATATGCCATACTTGAGTTGTCTCATAATTAATCAGCATTAATTAGTAATCTAGAACATTTCATTTGGGGAAGCGAGTGTAAATTTACCAAATACCATCTGTAGGAGTGTTGGCTTAAAATTGCTGTGTTACATTACAAGGACTATAAAAGAATCCCACTTCTGCAAAGTTGAATTTACTCCATATGTGTGATTTTATAGCTAAACGTCGAAGTGCCTGCATTAAAAAATTCCACAACACTTTAAGTAAAGTAAAATTACATTTCTATTAAGTATTTAAAAATCCTCAATATTG
Source organism: Caerostris darwini (assembly GCA_021605075.1). Lineage (NCBI taxonomy): Eukaryota > Metazoa > Arthropoda > Arachnida > Araneae > Araneidae > Caerostris > Caerostris darwini. Next base: position 680,194 of record BPLQ01015322.1, read on the forward strand.
AAGTGTTACAAGTCATTAAAAAAAATGTTTTAGGAAAAAATTTAACTTTATTAGACGTCTATCACTATTCATAATATATTATTGCATTTTTAAGCACAAATTACTTATTTACTTATATTTACTGCAATTATGATTATTGCAATAAATATAAGTAAATAAGTAATTGTGCTGAAAAATAATAATATATTACGAATATCTTGAATATATTCGCTTGTATAAATATATATATATATTGTATATTGTATAAATATATACGCTTAAGAATATATACGCCTGTCTTGCAATTATGATTATTGCAATAATCTTTATTTTTTATACTTAAAATGAAAACTTTTCTTTAGTAATAATATTTTAATCAGTTTGGGGGGGGGGGAATAGAATACGACAATTTAGGTAATATATTTAGTCCACTTTGAAATATGATTTCATTAAAAATGTCTAAAGAGTTATTTGAAAATGTTATCAAGTATTAATCGATTTTAATTTAGAATTTTAGTCATATTTTGTATCCCATGAGATATTTTTTTCACAGGTTTATCATTATTTTTCAATTCCTTCTATTAGCTCACACTCTCCCTATATATATCTTGTTCAAATTTTCAATCGTCAATAAAATACTTTTTATTCATCCACTCAAGTTCAAATACATTTTTTTTGAACTTGTAGTGGATGACACTGGAAGTTAATACAGTTTTTTCAAATATTAATTCATTCATTAAATTTAATTAATTAATTTTAGTTTTTTTTTTAGATTTAAGTTGCAAATATCTACCAATAGATGGCGCCAGATAAACTTTAAAAAAATGAATGAAAATTATTTATAAAGGACTTACTCGTTCCACTTATGCTTGTAATAGTTACATAGTTACTATTTATGTAGTTGCATAGTTACTATTTATGCAGATACATAGTTTATGTTAGTTACGATAGCGAAATTTTTTATCTCTGTATTATAACTCATTGTACTCCTACATTCCAGTATTTGTAAGTTTTGTTTTATTATTATTATTATCTTTTCCGTCTTCACCTTTTTAACTGGTAAGGGGCTACACAGCCCGAGGTACAGGGTCGAGGGGAGGGGTAAAAAAAGTTTAGAATTTTAGAAGATGTATTAATTCTCTATTGTAGCAGTTTCTATCTATGTTGATGATTAACTAAATATGGTAGACTGAATTCACCTTAGCAATAATTTTTATCATCATAGAAATCGCTATTGCACACATATAACTCAAAATTAGCTCAGTTCCATTTAGAAAATTTTTGGTTATTTCGGTTTGGTTATCCGAAGTAATGTTCCCAAGTGATGTTCTCTTCAAGTAAAAAGACAAATTTTCATTTCACAATTTTCACAATGTAAGATATAACATACAAAACGTGGCACATTTATCAATTAATTAGAAAAAACAGTACCGTGTACGAAGCCTTGTTGTATTGTTATAATTCTGATTGATGACGAAAAATTTTAAGAATTACTATTTTTTTATTTACAAATACAAAATGAAAACTCATCAGAATTGTTAGTTGCATTTTAATAATAAAAAAATGTAGCTGGCAAAAGTTCATCAACAATTTTATATTGACGGTTCAAAATAAAATTAGTCCAATTTTTTAATATATTATTCATGCAATATATGCCACATTTAAAATTATTTCAAGAGTCAAAGTCGTATTTGTTGATAAAAAAAAACCAGAAAGTAATTTTCACAAAAAAGTGAGCAAAGCACATTAATCAGCATAAGTTGTAAAAAAATATTTAAACATGTATGAGTACTGAAATATTTTTTTATATAATTTATTGCGTTACTATACAAATATTACATTAATGATTTTATTTTGCATAAGTGAATTAAAAATATCCTATAAAGTTTACATTGGAAAAAAAATCAATTAAGATAGATAATGAGATTATACAAAAAGTTAATGTTGTTTTGTGATTTATTCGATTTAAATTAAATGAATCAGAAAATGATATGCTTTGTTTATTTAGCAAATGCTAAGTATTTGCAGAGGAACAGCATTTCTTTTTACTCTAATGTAATTACTTTTGTTTTGTTATACCATGCGTGAAGCAGCAGTCTAAACGAACTGGGAATTTTAAATAAATTGAAGACCAAATGGGACCTTAAGAATAAAGAAATAAACCTTTTACTTTTTTTACATTTGTTAAGAAAAAACACATTTTATACTTTTAAGTATGCAGCTTGAATTTCGGTTACATTGAGCATGACGATTTCAGCTTCAAATGACGATTCTTTATTTCAGCTTCTCTACCATACACATATCTGGAGGGAATAGTTAAATAGTCATTGAATAAAAATGGTTTGCTAGTGATATTTTCCACTTCAAATTGATATATCTTCTAGAATTTAAAAATAGAAATTTTTCTTGCAGATCTCCTGACTTCACGAAAACATGCTTTGCATTCCTTTTTGAACCATTGGAATCTGAAAAAATATTTAGATGTAAAGAATTTGATTTAAATATAAAGACATTCCCAATATTTAACACACACATTTTACAGTACGTTTTATAAACTTACTATGTTGGACATCTGTATTGAATGCCCTTTATATCCATTTAGCTTTATGATATGCACTGAAGTGACAAAAGTCATGGGATACCTCTTAATATCGTGTAGGCCCTCCTTTCGCCCGGCGAAGTGTAGCAACTCGACGCGGCATGGACTCAACAAGTCGTTGGAAGTCTTCTGCAGGAATATTGAGCCATGCTGTCTCGATAGACGTCCATAATTGTGAAAGCGTTGATGGTGCAGGATTTTGGGCACGAACAGACCTCTCGATGATGTCCCATAAATGCTCGATGGGATTCATGTCGGGCGATCTAGGTGGCCAGATCATTTGTTGGAATTGTCCAGAATGTTCTTCAAACCAATCGCGAACAGTTGTGGCCCGGTGGCATGGGGCATTGTCATCCATAAAAATCCCATCGTTGTTTGGGTACATGAAGTCCAGGAATGGCTGCAAGTGATCTCCAAGTAGCTGAACATAAGCATTTCCAGTCAATGTTCGGTCCAGTCGCACCAGAGGACCAAGTCCATGCCATGAAAAAACAGCCCACACCATTACGGAGCCACCACCAGCTTGAACAGTGCCTTGCTGACAGTTTGGGTCCATGGCTTCGTGGGGTCTGCGCCACACTCGAATCCTACCATCAGCTCTTACGAACTTAAATCGTGACTCATCGGACCAGGCCACGGTTTCCCATTCATCTCGGGACCAACCGATATGCTCACATGCCCACGAGAGTCGCTGCAAGCGATGTCGTTCAGTCAGTAAAGGCACTCGAGTCGGTCTTCTGCTGGAATAGCCCAAGAAAGCCAAATTTCTCCGCACAGTTCTAACAGACAAGTCCCTTGTACGTCCCACATTGATTTCTGCGGTTATTTGACGCAGTGTTGCTTGTCTGTTAGAATTTACGACTCTTTGCAGACGTCGCCGGTCTCGGTCGTTAAGTGCAGGCGGTCGACCACTGCGCTGTCCATGGTGGGATGTTATGCCTGAAATTTCATACTCTCGGCACACTCTTGACACAGTGGATCTGGGAATGTTGAATTCCCTAACGATTTCCGAAATGGCATGACCCATGCGTCTAGCTCCAACTAACATTCCGCGTTCAATGTCTGTTAATTCCCGTCGTGCGGTCATCATCACGTCAAAACCTCTTCACATGAATAACTTGAACAGAAATGAAAGCTCTGCGAAAGCACTGCGCATTTATACCTGTTCTACGCGATGCTACTGCCATCTGAAAATTTGCATATTGCTATCCCATGACTTTTGTCACTTCAGTGTATTCTAAGTATTATAAGGATTCTTTATATAATGATTTTGATTATTCTGTTATACATTACGAGTTTCGTATTTCCATTATATAAGCGTAAATGTAAACAATTTATTTGGGATCTTAACATAAATTCAAACCATGTTCTAAATATATTGAACCATATTTCATTATTATTCATTTGATTTATAATTTTGTTTATGGTTTTTCTAGACTCTTTAAGTAATAAGCTGAGATTTCTGATTTGCGAACCATATGAAATAAATAATATCCATATAATATTATCATATTGTTGACCTCAAATAAAGATTCATATCTTCTTGTGGATTTTGATGAATTTAAAGTAAAAAATGACAGTTTTTTTAATTACATCTTACGGGTTTTAATGATCTAAAACTATATACAATTAATATAATAGTATTAGAAAGTCAAGTTTTAAAAATTCAATAATTTCATCGTTTACATAAAATTTAATAGAATAATTATATTTTGACATTGCATTAAAAGTAATAAAATATATATCAAGCTAAACAATTGTTAAATTGATAGTGGCGGCATTTACATTGTTAAAAACATTTGATTGCACAAAAATTATCAATATTAAAATAATAATAAAGTTCAAGTCATCTATGCGCATAAAAGGATCAATTTACTTCAATTTTTTACTTATATTTTAAATAATATGTTAGCTTAAAAATTAGATTTTAATTAAAAAATTCTGTATTTACTATTTACAGAAAAGTAAATTTTTTATTTTTTTAATATGCATAAAATTTATATAATTATTTGCTAGAATTTATAAAACTTTAATTCTATTCCTTCTCTGTGTGAAAACTATTTAATCAATGAATAATATTGTTAAAAAGGGAAATATAATGTATTTTATTATGTAATGTAATTATTATTATTTGTAGACATAAAAAATAATAACAAATCTGTAAAGTATATTTTATTGATATGAAAAATAAACCCGAGATAATTATTTCGAAATTCGTTATAAAAAATTAAAATTGTGTAGTTTTAGTTAAAATATAGTAAAGCCTTGACAACTTTCTATATTTGTTAAAGACGAATGTGCATCTTCAGGATAGACATTATTCAAATAAATTTTAATATACATCGAAGAAAGGTATTTCCTTATTTAGTCTTCTTTGTATGGAATTGCATTTTTGAAAAATATAGTTACATTTTCAAACAAAATCTTTTTACTTCATTGACGCTTTTTGTTTAAAGATTATTTTAATTTTGAATTGGACGAGAATTAAAAAAAATTCAAACAATATTAAAATATTTTCAGACGAAAATTTTATTAAATTTATCTAACGTAAATATTTGCAAGCAATATTATTTAAACAATAATAATATGACACAGTCTTACAATTACTACGTGTATAATATTTAGTCCCTTTTGACTGTATAGATTTTGTTTGTTTTGATTATCTTCATCAGATACTCTTTTCTTTCATTGGTCGAGAGATTTTCCCAATATAGCAAATCGCTGTTGCTCAGAGCTATAATTCCTCTCACTTTTCGCGGTTTATCGTTGCGATCCATCGCATCATTATCGCATAAATGGGGATGCTTCTTCATCTCTGGGGGATGATGTCTTGGCGTGGATTTCTAAGCAAATGACATGCACCAGTCGACTATCTGTACTAGTGAATGTCGACGAATGGTTGCAATACGGCAAGTGCAGTACAGAAAAAATAATTTTATTTTTATTACAAGAAGAGATTAAATTTTATTTTTCTGAAATGACTGATACAAATCTTCATTAGTTTCTTTGTAGAGAATGCAATACCAATTTACATAATTTTATATAAAATCGTAAATCTGAAATTTCAACTAAATTTCATTTTATTATCTATTTTCCAACTTTAATATGCGGTAAAATTGTCCTAAATTTTAGAATCCTTTTCTCACTAATAGAATACTCACGAATAATATTTTTTCTAAAGTTTTATAATTATTATGC
>BPLQ01015322.1:686369-836563 GCA_021605075.1 Caerostris darwini
TAGAACGGAACCTACAATTAAAAGTGGATTCCGAACCACTAACAAACATCCAAGGACTACCGGACTTATTAACTTAAATTTATTGAAATTAAATGTATTTCTAAAAAAGGCTAACATTATATAGGTTTTATTTAGATTAACGCTTCATTAAATTGCTTGGAAAATTAATAAATCAGGGAATAACAAATTTAAGATTAAATTTTATTAGTTTTCTTTATTACCACAGAAACGTTTAAAAGCAAGAATAATTAGTGTAGGAGACAAAAATATATTACTAAATATTTTTTATTCTGTCCTCCGGGACATGTGTCTATAAAATATCTAAAAATAATGTATTATATATCTCTAAGATAAGTTGCATATTTTGTAGAGAATAATAAAATTTTATTATATAATAAAATTTATCACTACTTCATTTTGTAAAAAACAGTTTGAAACAAAAAAAGAAAAAAAATCATGAATAAAGTGTTTAGATTTTTATGGAACTTTTTCATTTTTCAACTACTTTATGACTTCATTGCATATTATTTTTAAAGGTAAAGTTGTTTTTCAAGTTAAAAAAATAAAATTTCAACCTCTTTTCATTAAATATGCAAAGACAGTTTATAATGATGCGGAAATAACCTTAAACTAAACAAAAAATACAACGAAATTCATTTAACTTCATAACTGCAATAGAAGAATTTGCTGGAAAATCTGATTAAAAAATAAATTGAAGGCAGAAATACATAAAACTGAAAGAATAAATTATTAGGCTTAACATTTTTTTTTTATTGATTTACTTAAAAATGAAATACTCATTTTGAATACAGATCTATGAAATTACATCAATAAAGAAATGTTATGTAAAATTGTGTAAGAAATCCATTTATTTTTCATTTGGGAGTCCCTCCGATAGTAAAAATCTAGCTGTGACTGAGTTATCATGAATATGCAAATTGATTTCCTGGGATGATGTGTAATCGGTTGATAATCCGTTTAAATCACGTGATACTCCGGAATCAACGAGAAATGCTCGAGTTATTTTCCAGAAAATTTCCAGGAGAAAGTATGATGAAAAAATGATAAATCCACTAAATCTATGGTGGATCTTCTTCAGCTGTTTCACCAATTGAAAACAGCTTTCAAAAAGGGACTTAAATTGGAATGAAATGTCCAGGAAAGGTGAGATGCAATACATGTTTGCTAAAGGTTAGTTCAACACATTTTTTTCTGCCATGGATTAGGAGTTGTTTGTGTCAAACGCAGTTTCTACAAACTGTGTTTCTTTCAGAGATTCTCCGATTTATGGTGTCCAACAAGACATGTAGGATTTAAAATTTTATTTGTGCTAAAAAAATGTCATTACATGAAACATTTTTTGTGAAATAAAACATCAGAACGCTTAGAAGAATGCTACTTCAATTTTATAATATCTCTATTAGCTAATCATTAGATTAAAATATGAGAAATTATTTTCATTTTTAACTAATGAAATGAAATTATTTACAGCTTTATGTAATTGAAAATATTTCTAAATCATAATGAGGTATTTGGAATAATTCCTTAAAAACATATTTAGAGAAATTAAATACTTAAAATACAAAAATCAAATTTAACTTTTTAGAATAAAAACAAGTCAGGATTTTTGATAACATTTCCATTTACCTTACTTGAAATATTAAGAAATAATTTAATTTATTTTCTAGATTTTTAGCAAGCAATCCAATATTCTGTCTTAAACTAGGGTTTTTAAGTAAATATTTCATTTAATTAAATTCATTTATCAACTATTTTTTAAAGAAAACATATCAGTCCTGACATTGTTTTACTAAAAATTGTAATTGAAAGTGTTTCTTTCAGAGATTCTCCGATTTATGGTGTCCAACAAGACATGTAGGATTTAAAATTGTATGTGTATTACACAAAAATGTCATCATACGAAACGTTTTTTGTGAAATAAAACATCATAATGTTTAGAAGAATGTTACTTCAATTTTATAATACTTTTATTAGCTAATCACTAAATTAAAATGTGAGAAAATATTTCCATTTTTATGAAATAAAATTATTTATAGCTTTTTGTAATAAAAATGAAATGAATGAACTAGAATGAACTTTTTGAAATAAAAATAAGTAGATATTTTTTTGACATTTCTTTTTACGTAATTTGAAATATTAAAAAATAACATTATTTATTTCCTAGTTTTTTAACAAGCAATTCAGTAATCGGTATCTTTAATTAGGGTTTATAAGTAAATATTTCATTTAATTAAATCAACTATTTTTTTAAATAAAATTCATCAGCCCTGACATTGTTTTACTAAAAATTGTAATTTAAATTCACATGTTACGAATCAGCTCCAAAAAAATAATCACATAAAACTAACTTGATTTTTATTTCTTATCAAGAAATATCCATCAGAATGTATAAACTAGTATCACTTATAATAATATTATTTGCATTTATCATTCATAAAATCATCAGAAATAAATAAGTTACAAAATCTTTTGTTTAATAGTTTATTGTAATGTTTTTTAATCAACTGATTATTTTATGTTGCCGAATTTCACCATAATAGGTATATTTCTTTCATAAAATGTATACGCTAATGTATATAAAGAATGTAATTTTCTAAAATAATTATCGAAAAATAAAGTTTCGCATGTAAGACAGGGAAAAGTTTGAAACTCAATGACGCTATATACGAAAATATATACAATAAATTTATATTGTTAAGATACAAAAAATTCTCAATACATTCTACTAATGGAACAGTAACTACATCTTCATTAACAACGATTCTGATTATTATAAAGCACAAAATGAAATAAAATTGCTGTTAATAAAAGTAATCTTACTTTGCCCTTTTTTTAATTTAAATATTTCATTACTTTGAACTCTTTCTTTATATTTTTACTTCTAATACTTTCTGTGCAGCACCAATTATTTGATCTTCGCCAGATATTTATATAATGTATTTTTGATATGTTTTAACAACATAAGAGATTTTATGGTATTTATCTAGACCAGGGGTCTCCAAATTACGGCCCGCGACAGCGAATAGCTTATTATTGCTGTAATAAGTTGGATAAAAAAAACACAGAATGATAATAACTCGGTTTTATTTAATTGCTAAGTAAAGCTTAATGACAAGCATAATACGCAGAAAATTTAACTAAAGTATAAAACGAACAAATAATTGAAATGAATACCTCTAACATTGTAAATTACTGAACATCCCGCGGTTACCCTCGGTAGTTATGTTGGGGTAAAGAGCATCGCTTATGTATGTATATCGATGTTTGGTATGTATATATTCTAAATCAAACATATGATTTTTAGCCTGAAAATCCCTCAGGAACAGAAAAGGTAAATTAACGCGAATGAAACAGCGGGGTATCCACTTGTAAAAAAATACTAATGAGATTTATGTAATTGTGATTTTTCACTGACAATAGTTTGTAGTTAATTGTACCAATTATTAAAAGAGATTTAAGATGGCAGAAAAATTAAAACGGCTTTGGTCCTTGGTACTTACTGGAGTACACAGTATGGCCCTAAGGCTAGAAAGTTTGGAGACCCCTGATCTACACGAATAATACTTACTGTGCATATATTGTCTCATTCCACTTAATGTTAGAAAAGAATGATTTTAATTCGCGCCCAACAAACCAAGTAGTCGATTTGGACGTCTTTTTATTCGTGCCGGGGAAGTACTAGATCTCCATAACATTTACAGTATGGAAAGGTTAGATGAAAAGAAAAAGAGTCAAAAGGTTTTTTTCTCTAAAGCAACCTGCCAAACATTTAGATAGTTGTCTTTCATGCCTTAAGACAAGTGCCGCACCGACGTTACTCACATAGGAGGAGGTGCATGTAGCTTGAAGATTAGCTACGAACGCTGAGTAACAATACCCCCGTAACGCTCTACGATCCTGTTAGACGGGACCTATGGTGTAAAGTGGATTCTGAAACACAACAAACATTCAAGGCATCGCCGGGACTCGAACCCGGAAAATTTGGTACCGACTGCCACAGCTCTAGCCGCTCGGCCATTCAGACCCCATAATAGATTAGATAGAAAATTAATTTAATACAATTTATAGAAGAAAAATAATTAATGGTTCAAAGAATAAAATACTCCTGAAATGTTAATTCTGTGTCAATTGTTTTCATTTTAAATAATAATATTTTGAAACTTCATACTTAATAAGCTGATCTTTGTCTTAATATTTATATAACATTCCATATTATACTTATGTTTGTAATCATTATTTATTCTTCCTGCCGTTTATACTTTTCATTTCATTTATGTTTAAGTTAGTTATGTAGTACGATCACATTTTTATCTTACTACATAACTATCGTAACTATCATTAAATTCAATATCTTCCTGTATTTCTATATTCGAATTTTGGTAATTTAAATTTACTGTATTGTTTTACCATCTGCACCTATTTAAAAGCTAGGATGCTACATAGTCCTTATTATGAGGGAGACGTGTTATACATAGGGAAGTAAAATAAAGCTGAATTTCTTAAATGTAACAGAAAGGCAGCTCAAGCAAACTCCTTTAAAGCACCACATCGTTAATGTCTCAGATTATTACTATGACACATTAGCTGGCAATATATCAGTGCATACTCTAAGACTTCCCATCAGGAGAATGGCCTCACAGTGAAATGACGAGAATCATTGTTACATTCAACAGGATAAAACTCAACAAAGAGTCTTAGTCGGTGCGCCGTTCTTCATTTACAGACATAGATTTTGTAACATTAATCCATGAAAGTCATTTACAGCATTTATTTTGGGTTTTTCTCGAATCTCAATGATTTTTTTATTTTTTTATTTTTGAAAGTTCAACTTGGACATCTAACTTTAAGCTTTTTCGACTGAATGGAATACGACTCTTGATACCATAGAAAATATTATTCATTTGACGGATATTATCATCCTTCTTATGTTCTCAAAGTAATGTAAGAACACCTTGGAGGTTTATCAGTTATATTTCACATATAGAACTATCAATTTCTGCCACCGTCCCGTATCCCTCGTAAATTTATCCAATTACATCCTTATCCTTGATAACTTCTATATCATCCAATATATATTACTGGTATGGATTTTGCAATACCTTTCATGAACACCACTTTCAGCATTTATTTTGAGTTTTTCTCATATCTGTATGGCAATTATTGTTGTTGTTATTATTATTATTTACTTTTGAAAGTTCAATTTATCTAAATTTACGCTTTTGTGACCTAGTGAGGTGTGGCTCTTGGTGCCATAGAAAATATTCTTCATTTGGTGGGTATTGCCATGCTACTTATGTTGCCAAAGTGGTGTGCGAGCACCTTGTAGGACTATCAGCTATATTTCATATGTAGAAATATCAATTCATGCAAACGTCCTGTATATATCATAAATTTATTTAATTAAGACCTTATACATTATAATTTCTATATCATCCTACATTGAAAAGCCGTATTCTTCCTATATGGATCTAATCCAGCTTCGATATTATGTATCATTATATATACTTTTTTTAGTATATCTAATTATCTCTATATACATTTGCCCTAAATAATGTGAGCAATTAAAACATCTGTTAGATTTTTGTGGATAAATAAGGCTGAACTAATATGATTCTTTTGAATACATTCCTTTAAACGGTTATTAAACACAAATAGTTTTTACCGAAAATGAAATTAAGGAACACTGGAAGATAACCAAAAACGGAATCCTGTTAAAATCGTTTTGTTAAGTAAATGGAAGTAAATGATCCCGGATTAAACTTTATTTAAGAGCCGAAAAGAGAAAGAAAAAATGCATATCACAAGAATAATTAATGCAGGTTCCAATTATGGAAACATAATTTGCAATGAGTGTGCATGGTAATTTGTTCTTCATAATAATAATGATAGGGGAAAAAAATTAAAAAGTACCTTTAAACTCTGGTTACAACCTCCCTTTTACATGAAGCCTAAATTGAATTTCCCTGAGTTATGAGATGTTATTTTTCCTTAGAAAATAACGTCTTGTAATTTAGGAAACACCGGGAAGTTGGTCCCTTGTAATTGGAAGTTAATGGTATGCTAATTGAAATACTTGTACCAAGAATGAATTACTTTATGTTGGTTTTGCGCAAGTTTGTATCTCAAAAGAATGCAATATCTCGGGATTTGTATTCCATGTAGATGAGGTTTTGACATTTTTGAAGAGAATATGACGTTTTTTTTAATTTGCATTAATTTCAATCATTTGTGACTACAAAAAAAATTCAGCATGTTTATGATACTAATCAGGGAAAAAACATACAAACTGCATTTAGTTATTATTTATTTAAATTAAACAACAATCTTACAATAATTTAATTATTGCTCGGGTACTGAATTTACAGTGAGCTCAGATAACAAATTTGAATAAAACTGTTGATGACTTTAAAATTCTTATATAGATAAATCTTATTTTCAAGTCACAAAAAATACTACTTTATTTTGTTAATAAACACAATGGTAATCTAATGCTTGATATCACTTACGTATTTCCATTTTTTGCTATTTTTCATTTTTTTCACTGATACTATTATATATCATTTTCAAGCTCTATTAAAATTTGTAGATTATAAAGATGCTCTCAAGTATTTAAAAATTATAGCTCTAAAATTGCATAATAGAAGGCTCATATGTTTTACTTTTTTTGCCATTCAAATTTAATTATTAAATATTTACGCTTTCTCTTTCATTGACTAATCATACAGTGTCGATATTCATATGAATTTTAGAAATATATATTTTATTCAGTGTTGCATTATTCCTTTCACGATGGTCGTATGATGAAATCACTAGAGCTACTCGTATGTACTCTTATCCTGGCCCGACTTGCGGCTCAGTAGCAACGCGCTCTGTTGATGAGCATTAGGATAGAGGTTCAATCCGCTGGCGGCTTTGTTGTAGACACTGTTTCAAAAACGAGGAGATTCGATGGCATTTGTGATGTTCAGCATCTTACCTCGTTAATTAGAACTACCTGGTGGAAGTTTAAATGATGCGCAAATGCGGGTAGATTACCTAAAAGTACTTCCGGAAGGCATTGTCTTTCTTCTTCAGCATCACGGAGACAAGTCAGACTTCTACCATCTGCGTGTGCTCCATCACAACAGAAGCGGGGGCCCGCCCGGGGGGGGGGGGCAGGGGGGCAGACGGGGGGTGGGAGTTGGGCTAGATGTTGCTGTCTACTAAGTGGGATAAGAAACAACAACAAAAAAACCACTATTATGTTGTTATTTTGTTATGTAAAAACCACTATTATGTTAAATTTATATGTAATCGACCGCATATAAATTTATATCTTAACTATCTAATTATATGAATTCTTTTCAACATATTGGACAAATATATATTATACAACATATAAACGCAATTGTAATATCAAAAATAATGCCTTGAATATAAATGAAGAGGTGAAACACTTTTGTATACAGCTGCATGTATTACATATTGCTGCATACTGAAAATAATGCATTGAATATATATAAATGAAGAGATGAAACGCTTTTGTAAATAGCTGCCTGTATTTCATCTTGGTAAAATCATGTGTTATAAAATATTATTTTATAAACTTCCTTAAAATTGTATCACTAAAAAATACAATAAAGTAAACTTTGATTAAATTTAATTGTAACTTATTTGAATATAATGACTAACATTCTTCTATGAAATGATTTCTCCTTAAAAGTTTTACTTCATTTATTTACGTGAGTGTAAAGGAGTCTTGCATTAAAGACGTTATTTTTTTCACAGTTAGCAATAACAACAGTTAAGATATCTGAAGATCTTAAGTTACAGAAATTCATCTCTGGTAAATGTTACATATATAACCAGCGAAGCATCCATTTTCGAATTATCACGAATGATTGAATGCTAATAAAAAATGCACCTAAGTTTAATTCAGCATGACAGGGTCAATAAATTGTTCCTTCATATTAAATACAAAATACATTTGTTAATATTTTATTTACAAGTTCCGTTAAAAATAATTTGTTTCATTTGCAATTGCTTTCTATTTTGCTGTGAGACAGAAAAATACATTCATTATCAGTCAATCTTCTTAATGAATTAATATAACTAGAAATAAAGAAGTATATGATTTATATGTTAACCTTACAATTTCTTATAAAATAATTTTTTTGTTTCAGATTAAATGGGATTTTTCCATTTTTAATAGACCCTTGAATCATTAAATCTGTGGAATTATAGTAATTAAAGAGAAGGTAAAACCTCTTATAATGCAATTTTTCTTGAAAATTATATTGATTCACAAAAATGTTGCCATGAAAATATACGAATATTTTCGTTAGGGATTTTTGCTATGAATGGGGCTGCAATATCGTACAAGGTATTTTATCTCTACAAAAAGTAATTATATATCAATATTAAATTTTTTTCTTCTAATGCAGCTGGCAAATAGACCGTGATCTTCGGCGCTTGCATCTTGATGGTAAGCCACGGACGTGGAATAACAATGCCCCCACAACGCTCTACGATCCTATTAGGACCGGGACCTACGGCTTAAATTGGATTCCGGATCACCACAAACACCCATGGGGCAAGGCCGGGATTTGAAGCCGGTACCAGTGGTACAAAATGCCACAGCGCTAGCCATTCGGCCATCAGGCCCCTATATCAATATTAATGAAATCGGAATAATTTGACAGAAAACATATTATAAGATTACAATTGGAAAATGTGTAGTAATCGAAAATTAAAATGTTTAATATCGTATATGCTTACTGACAGTTGATATTGTTAATTTCGAAAGCTCGCCAATTTGACCGAAATCACTAGTATGGTTGATATGTAGCAGAAATAGCTTTACTCAGGAAGCATAAAGCCAGACCCAATGCACTTCATTTCCTCTAAAAATTGGCATTTTAGTTTGGTTTGTCACTCTACTGTCATCTTGTGCCCATGAAGGCTAAGCCGACTGGGACCTACAGTTTAAAGTGGATTCCGAATCACTACAAAGATCCATAGCTTCACCAGGACTCGAACTCGAAACCAGTAGTACCCAGCGTCAGAGCGCTAGCCACTCAGCCATCAGATTCCCATAACGCGGCAGAAAATTTCAATGAGTACTCTAAATAATGGCAACTGAAGGTTTTTCCCCATTCTTGCGACTTGAGTCGATAAGAAGCACATTCTACTACTACTGACTACTACTACACCAAACCACACCACTGTGCCTAAAGCTGAGTTGCCCCTTTACAGTTTGGAAATGATGTGGGTGAGAAGAAGTCTGAATGGGCTCTGTCACGCTCAACGATCCTATTAGACCGGGACCTAAAGATTAAAGTGGATTCCGAACCACTACAAACATCCACGGTTATCCTTATTCAAGAAACCAACTTGCTATTGTCCATGCAGATCATCAAAGCTTATTTTGACCCTACCTATTGATATATGCTTATTCACAAAATAAGAAAGAAATGAGGTGAATAATAATAATTAATATTTTTTCTTTGTTATCTGATTTCATAAAGAATATTTTTATACATAACTGACTGGGCATTTTAAAAGTGAAGTTCTAATGGAAAAAAAAAATTTTTTTTTGAAAAATCCAAACCGATGCATTGAACTCTTTGAAATCCTCCTCCGAAAAAGAAGTAAGGCAAATGTCAATAATTATTAAGGATGCTGCAATAGAAAAATAAATACAGTCGGAAGAAAATAAAAGTTAGGATAAGCAAACTTCAGTTCATAGAAGAGCTCTTTTGGGAGGGGAAGAAGAAAGATTCGAAAAGAAAATGACTTTTTTTATTTATCTTTACAACGTACATTTACTACGAAACACCACTGAAGATAGAGTCAAGTTTACTTTATTTTTAAGTATACTGAATTTACAACAAAAAAAACACTTTTTATGTCTTACTTCATTTTATAAATAAAATAAATTAATAGTTTAAAAAAACTAAAAAAACACGCCTTTAGAGTTAATCAAACTAAAAAGTAAAAAATAATTGCTAACATAAGAATAAAATGATTGACAGAAAAATGAATGTCACTGTTCTAAAAGGTGGGGTGCTCGATATCAGTCGTTGTAATTTTTCACTAGTTTCATTCCGAAATGCAGAATTAGTTTAAAAATATCATACAAAGCACCCCATGCTTTTAGAACAGTGACATTCATTTTTCTGTCAATCATTTTATTCTTATGTTAGCAATTATTTTTTACTTTTTAGTTTGATTAACTCTAAAAGCGTGTTTTTTTAGTTTTTTTTAAACTATTAATTTATTTTTTACTTTTTAGTTTCATTAACTCTAAAAGCATGCTTTTAAACTATAATATTTAAATGAGGTCCCGGTACGGAGGACTGGAACTTACAATAATTTACAATACAATAATTCTTACAATAATTTAATTGTGAGTAAAATAAAGGCTAAATGCGAATATGTCGAGCCAGCCAGGATTCGAACAAGGAATCTCCTGATCCGTAGTCAGGCGCGTTATCCGTTGTGCCGCTGTCCCTACAAAAAAAACTTTTTATGTTTTACTTCATTTCATAAATAAAATAAACGAGTATTATTGTATAACAATATAAAAATATAAATATATAATTGATAATACAAATATGTAATAAATAAAAAAAACGTAAATATTAAATACAAATTTTTTTAAATAATTTAAAAAAACTTTAAAAACTTTATTTTTTTTTGATTGTGTATATTTTTGTTGTTTTGTTATATTTTTAATTTATTTTTTTGAGTTTTGTTTGTTTTTAAGTTTTGTTTTGTTAATTTAATTTTTTTTTGTTTTATTACAAACATTAAATGTATTATTGTATTTATATACTGTATATGTATTTGCACTGTATTTGTATTAAATCGCGCTAAATTATTATTATCCATTGTCGATAAATGTTATCAGCCATGCTAGATTGTAAGATAAATTTGTTTCCGCTATAAAAAAAAAAAAATGTAAATTGATTGACTCTATCGCAATAAAAATATAAATTTATTAAAATATCAAATGAAATTATTGTTTGATAAGCATGTTTAAGGAATACGGAATAAATTAGGCTAGTTCAATAATACAATTCCATATAAAGCATACAAAAAAGTAATTTCTCTATTAGATGAAACACTGCATTTAACAAATATCTACAACTTAAAGATTCAGTGTTTATTCTGTTTGCGTCGTAAAATGTGATAAATATTCATTTATTTTAATAAGTCCTTCTATATTTAATTACAGGAAAGTTTAATAGTTAAATGAAAAGTTTTATTCGCTTTCGTAATATACACATGTATTTATTGTGAGATACGTAGGTGTGTATAATGGATAATCAATAATTCAATTAAATTTGTCCATGTTTTTAACTATGGGAAAATTTATTAATTAAATTAAAAGATTTTTTTGTCTATTGTAAAGTTTTTGCTCAATCTGGTATATGTCTATATGACTGATTTCTGTATTTTTTTACTCCTAAGTATATATTATTATTTTTTTTTGCAGTGTAATATTTCTTCCTCGGACTCAAGCATACATCCGTAGAAATTCTTGTAGAAAATATTTAAGTTTATTATATGCTTAATAATAGAACTGTAATTATAATTACAAAAAAGTTTAAAATTTAAATTAAAATACATGATATTTCAATGACTGTAATACATGATATTTCAATGATTGTAATACATGATTCTAATGATTGTATATTAGACCTACTGTTTCTCTAGAAAAAAATGTTAGGTATACGATGTTAAAATACTGAAACATAAGAATTTTTTAAAATATTGATTGTGTTATTATTGTACCACAAGTTTCGGTTTCGAATCCCGGCAGTGTCATGTACGTTTGTAGGGGTTAGGAATCCACTTTAAACAGTAGATATAATATGATATAATATCCATCTATCTGTCTAATAATATATCTAATTTAATAGAAATTCGATTAATATTATTGTAGAGTGTTGGTCATATGGCTGGCAACCCTACTCAGTAAAAAAAGAAAAACGTCTCATGTTTCGAAATCTGCGAGTAGGCAGAGGGTCTGGCCCACCAAGGGGCTGTAGCATCAATGAAGAAGAAGTAGCTGTTATTAATTAAAATTAGATATACTAATAATATTATTTAAGGTTAAAAGTTTTAATTGCTATCTGTAGTTAAAATTCATTATAGGTTTTAATTTATAGTACAAAGATTGATACCCCTTAGAAAATTAAAACACCGAAAAATTGTCACGACCTGATGATAATAGTGATAGATTTGATGAATTCGTTAGTAGTATCTTCACTTATTATAATGAAGAAAGATTATCCACTCGTATTTTATTATCCACTAGTAAATTGATTTCAAACAAGTAATTTATTTATGCCTTTCACTAAAATTTTTTATGGTTTCAAGAGATATTTAAACTAAGAACATCTTTCTTTAAATATTAATGACTCTTAATACAAAACAGCAACAAGAGAAACTTAGTAAATAAAAACTTGCCCATTAATGCATCTTCAAAATACACATAAAAATATTCACTGCTTTTAAAGGTTTATTGCTATGACCTCTTATCTTCCGAGAGGCTCAAATTAATTTTTCAGTCTGTACTTAAGCGAAAGTTGGAGAATAATTTTTATGAACATTAATGTTCAGGTATTTGAAATATTCTTTTATCGTACAGATAAGAGGAGATCGAGCTATAAATCATTCTTGCCATTTTTATAGAGGATAAATACCTCTTGGGGTGGCCTCACTGAAGCTTTATCTCTTGAACGTCAAAACGGAGTTTGAAATATCCACGAACACTTCGTAATTCCCGTAAATTTCATGAACTAAATTGTCTCCCAAATAAATTAGAGCCCCACTTTAAAAGCTGTCAGCAGGTGAAGGTTATACAAGCTTAATTACAGCTTAAGTTGGGATGCGAATTGCCTGAAGTTTTTTAATGATAGGTAATTGGTAATGAAAAAAAGAAGAAAACTTGTATTTTTAATGGAATCTCTGCGATAATTCCCTTTTTTAAAAAGAATATCTTAAATGTTACATATGTTAAAATTAGGTTATTTTTAAGTAAGGAAAGTTGTTAAACATATTTAATAAATTAAGTTTCCGCTATTTTATGCGAAATTGTCTTGGACAGCCAAGACTTCCAATGTTTTTATTCTGATTATATTAAATTAGACTAAATTTATTTTTAATTATTTGGGATCTGTTTCAATTTTTGACGTCCATAAAATGGTGCTTTAAAAATATACAATATTTTCAGATTAGTTCATCTAAATATTGTAAGAAATCAATGTTTCCGTAAATATTGTTTTGTAAATTATTATGAAATGATATTATAAAAAGTCAGAATAGTAACATTGACTTGTAATATTAGTGATCTTGTAATGATCTGTATTGATTCTCTCGTTAATGCTCTCGTCATATGCCTTGAATAGGCCTTGATGAGTAAAAAAATGACGACATTTAAGGATTTTTTGTCGCCACACTGGAATTTGATAAAAGAAAATACTCTGAAACTTTAAGCAGTTTAGTGTCAAGTTAAACTGCAAATGTAAGATACTGCTTTAAAATTATTTATGTTTAAAATCAATCGCTAAAGCTGCAGTCACCAATCATCTTTAAAGATTTGTTATTGAATTAAAATGTGTGTAGGTGACTCATCCTCAGTGTCCTGCCCAAGAGTAGTCTACTCATGGATGGAGGTGAATGGGCAGTTTCTGTTCAGATGGAGCACCTGTAGAGAAGACTTGACTTGGTTCCTAGTCGCTGAAGAAGGAGCACAGTGCCTTAAGGGACTGCTATGGAATAGGGTTGATATTTCTATGCCCTACAGTTATATTAGGCCAGGACCTACTGTTTAAAGAGGTTCAAGCCAGAACGCTAGTCACACGGCCATCAAGCCCCAAAATGCTAACATAAATTAAGCATATTAATGTATTAGCAATAATAATTTTAAAAAATAATATACTGTCAAACGAAATGGCTAAATTTACCACAAATGTAACGTATAAATTGATGATATAAAAATTTGTAGTATAATAGTATAATAGCAACAATTTATATATATATATATATATATATATATACTACACTATCTGGAAGAAAGTGACGGGACACCCTTCGAAAAGTAGAAAAGCGCAATAATAGGTATCACGTGTCAGCCATATCCTATAAATACTCTGTGGAGTCGACTAGAGTTGTTTTTTGTCAAGATGCCGCCACGGGAAGAGTTGTCAGAGTTCGAGAAAGGTGTGTTGGTTGGATTGCATCTTGCCAAGGTGTCAATTAGGGAGGTATCCCGTCTCCGTAACTGCTCAAAATCAACTGTAGCACGTGTTGTGTGTCGCTACAAGACTGAGGGACACTGTCAGAACAAACCCCGAAGTGGACGACCTACAGTTCTCACCACCAGAGACCGGCGGGTGCTCGGCAGGGAGATTCGAAGTAACCGTCAAACATCCATGGATAACATCGCTAATGAGTTCAGACAAGCCACAGGTATGGCCGTTTCGACAAAGACTCTTCGTATCGAGGACCATAAGTTAGGTTACAGTGGACGTTCGGCGCCCATAAGCCTTTGATTACGAAAACCAACAAGAAAGCGCATCTTCGATGGGCCAAAGACCACCGTACTTGGACTCTGGATGACTGGAAACGCCTCCTTTGGAGTGACGAGTCACGATTTACCCTTTTCCGTTCCGATGGACGTGTTTGGGTATGGCGTTTACCAGGAGAACGCCTTTTGCCCGAGTGTGTCGTCCCAACTGTAAAGTTTGGAGGAGGAGGATTGATGGTGTGGGCCTGTTTCTCCTGCTATGGGGCTGGCCCACTGGTGAAGGCTGATGGTGCGATGAATGCCGATGGATACTGTTATATTCTCGACAATCATGTCCTTCCTACCTTGTGGGCAACGTATGGTATGGATGATTGCTGGTATCAAGACAACAACGCAACATGCCATGTTGCAAGGAGGACTCTTGATTGGTATGTGAACAACAACGTTAAACGCATGGAGTGGCCGGCGCAGAGCCCTGATCTTAGCCCAATTGAACATCTCTGAGACGAATTGGATCGTCGGTTGAGGGCCTGCACCCCACTTCCTAAAAGCAAGCCTGAACTATGGAACTTCCTGTTAAACATTTGGAAGGAAATTCCTCTTGCCACTATGGCTAATTTAGTGGAAAGCATGCCCAGAAGGGTTGCAGCTGTGATCGCAGCCAAAGGAGGCCCTACCTCCTATTAATTTTAATAAATATGGGTTTATGTCGTTATAGTGGCGTGTCCCGTCACTTTCTTCCACATAGTGTATATATTGGTATATATATATATACCAATTGGTGCTTGTTCTGACCCCAATTCATAAAACCTAAGAAAGGGAAATGAGAGTATACTCTCTATGTAGGCAATATGTCTCTGTATGCAGTTTATCTGCTGCAGAAAAATACTTTATAATCGGAGATTTCAAATTATGTGCTAACCTAGTTTTCCTCCCTACAATTCAATCCATTTTGTGTGTTACGCCTAATTTCTATCCATCACAGCCTCAGTTTGGAATAGAGCGCCCCTAATTGTTGTATAACTTTACTTTACACCCCACCTCACCCAAGTATTTAGAAATCTGTTGCCAAAATATTCAATTATAATTGCAGAATTGAAAGAGTACATTGAAGGATAACACAAAAAAGGAAAATATTCTATGGTATTTTGCAACTAACAAAAGCATGAGTGAAACCAAATGTATACAGTACCGATGTAATAAATGGTTACAAAAAATATATGAAAAATATAGTATTGCAAAATAGTTAGACAGCTTTATAAATTAACTTTGCATAGGTTTGTAACATTGCTAATAGAAACAATATATATGTATATATATATATTCATAGTATTCTTAAAAAATGTATTACTCAGAAGTTCATTTGCTTTTCTGAATTCATTATATCGTCCCAAAAATTGGCAGCTACAAATTAAGAAAAATCTTATTAATTATATTTTAATTAAGTAAAAAAAAATTTTTAATTTATTGTAAAAATAAAGATGATAATTTACAATATTATTTTCAATTTATCATCCAATCTAGCTCTATTATAAACATAACTGCTTACATATTCAATTCGAAATATATACATATACATACATATGTATATATATATATATGTATATATATATATATATATATATATATATTGGTTAAAGTTACTTCTAAGATTAAATTCTTAATTAAGGTTAATTGATTAATTCAATAATTTATATTATTTAAGGCGAGTTATTTAAAAAATAAAACCTTTAATTCTACATAAAATTTATCAAATCTAAACTATTTTATTTTCTATAATTGAATAATATTGGATCGTATCTGCTAGTTGTGTGATATAAACATGAAATTCTTTAGATATGAATTAATTAAAATGTAAATGGAATTTCAATATATATAAAAGTGTAATTATCATCATCGGCGCAACTGCCCATTGTACGCCAATGCCATCTTACAAAACATTTTTTTCTCATGTGAAATATCTGAAATTCATATTTGTTATGCTTTGTGTTGTATTCAAGCAAATGAAATATTTATATCCCTACATTTTTTACTTTACTCTTATTATAAATGTACTATAATCATTTAAAATTATTTCACATTCATTTTCGTCCTAAAATTTTGAATATGGGGACATTTTCCTTAACGACATGTTTCCTGTTTTTTTGATAACCATGTTTCTCCTACTTATCGCCTTATCATTTTGACTAGATAGAAGTTTAAGGACCCCTGGGCACAAGGTACTCTGATAAACTGTAAAGACTGAATTATTTCTCATTCAGAAAATTCATTTAAGCGAGTCTATTTATTTTAAATGTACTGCAAAGATTCTTACTCATATATATTTCTTTTTACTTTAGAATTTCAGGGGATTAATTTTCTAATATTATTATACAAAATTTATATATATATATATATATATGCTAGAGAAGAAATTGCTTATAAAAGAATTTATTCTTCTTTAAAAAATTATTCCAATTAAAGATGTGTTTTATTTTCTATAATATTATATATATTCTATTTATTTTGTATATTTTAATTATATAATATTATATTTGCATCTGATTAAATCTAAAATTCAAGACCTTATATTTTTTTTCTCTAGAAACTTATTTCATTCCAATCTTATCATAGGAGGTATATCAGCAATTATTTTTATACACAAAATTAAATAATGCATTTTAAAATTTTTCACATAATCTTCAAGAAAGTCTTAAAAAGGGAAATTTAATAGATTATGGTAGTGTAAAATAATTAGAATAAGTATTACGTAAAAGGTATTATGTTATTAATTACAAATTGGTTAAATAATATTTTTCAATCCATTAAAAAAGAACGAAGGATAAAAATAAGGGGGTTAAGTACAAATGCATTGTCCAAATGTATTCATTTATGGAAAATCTAATTTAGGAGCAATTAACACATTTAAAGTAGCAATTTTTTTCGAGGCACAATTTTGGTTTTCTTTATTTTTTTATACGAATTTACATACATAATTTTAAACATAAGGAATTTTGAAAATGAAATATTTAATAAAACCTAAGAAGACACAGACTTAAGAAATAAAAAAAAAAATCTTTTTTTTTTTTTATTCTAAAACTCTTAATTATCTAAATTTAAAATGAAAGCGAAATGACAATTAGGCTGGCTGATTTATTCAATATTACGTATAGTTTCATCTCTGTTTATTTAATTATAATACACTTTCTTTTATCCATTTGGATAATATGCTAAATTCCTTCATACAAATCTCTAATACTAATTTTTTCATTACTTCCCCATTATCCTGCATTAGAGAACAATAAGAACTATTAAGGAATAAAAAAAAAAATTTATGAATTTTTTTTTTTTTATTTCTGTCAATCGTTTTAAGTGTTTTTCATTTCTTTGGGGAAAAAATAAAATGGGCTCAAATTTATTTTATTTTTATTGTTATTTTTTATACGGGTGAATGTGGTGTTTCCATTTAATGGATGTAGGGAATTTTTTAACGGATTGATAAAAAAAGTGACTATTTTTTTTATTTAAAATATTTTTTAAGCATGTATTAATTATCATCATTTTCCTTGCGTAATAATTTTTTTAAACATTTGAGTAGGGGTATAAGGCTTTTGATGATTGAATTTAAATTATGAACGCAGACGTTTTTCTTAATGTGTTAGAACTTCTGCTTCCATTAGATGTCAAGAAAAAGAAGATGTATAAAGTTATAAAAATATGCTATTCTTTAAAACTACTTAAATAGCAGTGATAATTTAAAACTTATTCTCAGACAAAAATTAAAGCAGTAATTTAGCTGTCACGTTGAAATGTTTTTTTTATTTAAAAATATTTTTTTATATGTCATTGAAGTTCTTAGATTGCCAATTTAAGTATATATTTCCTTCCGGAAGATGTTAAATTAGAGCACTTACATTCTACTAAAAATGAACCAAAATAATTCTTTAATTTTGTTATTAAAAAGTTAATATTAAGGCATTCATTGGAATTTTTCTTCGTTTGTGCTATGGTACATGAATTTATTAGAATTTCCTAAGAAATTTTAAATAGCTTTAGTTTTTAATCCTGTGTAACCATTAAGTAGTTTTATTATAGAAGATGATGATCAAAAATAAGATAGTTGATCATAGTGCAAAATCTGAAATTTAAATATCTATGCACAAAAATATATCTAAAAATCAAATATCAGCAAAATAGTTTTAGGATTCAAAATAACTATTAAAACTAAAAATAAAATATAATCACGAACACAGTATTTCAGAATATATTAAATATTGCACCTTCAGAATCAAATAAATTTAATAAATATATTGAAAAGAAATCTATCCTTTTTTACTTATATGTTCAGTTAAAATTAACTTTTATATATATAGTTTCAGTTATGATAAACTATAGTTTTATGTTAATAAAATAATTTTAAATAAAAACGTTTTGGTTATTTAATAATTTGGAATAAGGAACTGAATAAAATGTAAGTAAAATATGAAAAAAAAAATTAAAAATTGGAATGAAAATATATAAATATTAAAATTATTAAGTTATTGTTTAACTGTATATTAAATTTATTTTAATATCTCTTAATATAGTTTAGAGAAAAAATAAATAAAAGTATATGATTCTTAAACTGATCGAATTTAAAATCCTCACATTTTTCATCAAAAATATGTTAAGTTAAAAAATATTTGTGATATTTCATTGTACACAGACAAAACTTGTACTAACTAACTT
This sequence comes from Caerostris darwini, assembly GCA_021605075.1. Lineage (NCBI taxonomy): Eukaryota > Metazoa > Arthropoda > Arachnida > Araneae > Araneidae > Caerostris > Caerostris darwini. The sequence continues at coordinate 705,616 of BPLQ01015322.1, forward strand.
GACTAACTTGAACTAGTTATTCAATAAATTAATACAAAAACAATAATACAGTATAATTATCAATATAGCTTTCTGCATATTTATTTAACTTTATCAAACTTTCATACTTTGTGCAGTCAACGCTGCTAGTGCAAAAATTTTCCTTTCAATTTGTTTTGTCTAAATTTTCATACCAATATTTGTGGCAATACCAATATTTATAAAAATATGTGTGGCATTATCACTATTTATAAAATTTATGGCAATACCAATATGTATAGTAATTCTCGCCAAGCAGAATGATCCGATGTTACATTTCACTAAATCAAAGACGCGAGATATAAGAAATTCATTCCCAACTCCGATCCAACTATATAATTTCTTCTAATTTTTATGAATTTTTGACTTACTTTATAAATAGAGAGAGCAGTTGCTCTAAAAAAATGTTTTCGAAATCAGGTTTTTTTTTGTAGCTGTATTTTTTTATAGCTTTTGTATATCAGCTTCTTCGAAGACGAAGTGGCACAGAAACCGTTTCATATAGTTAGAAGTGGTTTTATATCGCCAAAATCGAATGTTATTATATTTCAGTACTTTTATGTCGTATGTCATTCTGAAATGTATTCACATTGTAAGTTAAGAAATCATAAAAATTGGGAACATTTTATAACCTTTAAAATTTATATATTTCGCGTTCAAAGTTTAGGATGTGTAGTTTAAAATTTATCAGCGTTCAGAAAACCCAAGTACTGATATTTTTGTATTTATTGTAGAAAATGTTTATTCAAAGTCTTGGAAAGATATTTCACATACAATGTCAGTTTTCAGATTCAGAAATAGCAATTGCTATTTTTTCCTACCCATAGGTAATATTTATTCTTTAAATTGCATATGCTTGAGTCTTCTGAGCCATTTTATTAGAAAGTTGAGGTTTTAAATTTTGAATGAATATCATTCAAGACATAAACTTGACAGGTAACTGTCATAAAATTTCAATTCTCTAAGAATTTGTAGACCTGGAAAACCTTTTATCTGACACATGTAAAACCTGAAATCTACCAGAATTACAACGATTCAAAAAATTTTAGAATAACGTAAAAAAGAAATAATTTAGAATTTTCCATTACATTCTTGTTAGTAAGTATAAAAGAAAAAAAAGAAAAAAACTCTTGGTGGATATATAATGCATAATTTCCGAATTGTGAGAGAAAAGTTTGAAACCCGGCATATAACAAAGAAATTCCCGTTTATACGAGGTAGCCATAATTAAATTACAGGTTTTTATAGCTAATTTTGAAAGAGCGTATTAGAACAAACGCAAACTCAATTTCATATAAAAAGGTTTTACACCACTAAACTATTTATAAAAAAGTATAAAGGCCAAAACATGCTGCATTTTGATTTCTAGCAATAAAATAAGCATAAAAAACCCCAACATTTTAAATGATTTATATACATTTAAATTTTTTTTATCATTTTCAGCTAATTTTTTTTTTTTATTTAGACTGATTTTTTTTTACATATTCACATTTCACTGGTTGATTTAATTCAGAAGTTACTTTTTTTCAATTTTGTTTATTTCCTTTCATAATTTAGTTTACGAAATGTTTTCAATATCCTTGAACATATTATATTATGTTCACCTATAAAAGAACACTATCGACTACCAGAATGCTATATATCTCTACCAATCTACTTAATGCTTGATGTTATACGGTTCTTTTATTCATGGAAATAGCAAAATATTTAAAACAAAGTAAGATAATCACTGATGAAGACAACGATCACTAATGATTTGAAGCAATGGTTACAATTGAGAAATTTTCCATGATTAAAAAAAAAGAAAAATTTCTGTTTTAAAATGCATATTAAATGTTATTTAAAATATGTGAAATGTTATTTTAAATATTTTCTTTTACTTCACCTTTGCTTATTTGATTGTTTGCCTCCGATGGAAAAGATTCACTTTGCCTCCAGTGGAAAAAAGTTTTTATAAACAGCTTTGTTATATTCGTAATAATATGTGTACAAAATAGTGTTGCGTTTGCCACAGTACTTTCCTTAAAATTTTGCTCTAAACAAGTATTGTTCTTGATGTTGTTATTGTTGTTGTTTTAGACCAAATCCATAAACCTAAAAAGTTCAAGAATAGAAGAGGTTCAGAAAAGCCCTCGTCCAATGTAAACTTAAACAGCTTAAAATATGAGTGGCGATATTTGAGCTATCCTACACATGGTGCAGGTCCCAAATATCTTCTACCCTTGTTCCTAAGTGATATTCCTCAAGTGTCCACTGGCCAAACGCGATAAGAAATTTTGTTGGCTTCTGTTGTCCCCCAAGAGAACGGCACCACCAGGACGATCTCACAAGTACCAGTCATGTGTTGGACGGATATTTCAGAGATCCTAAATTGTCTTCCCAAATTTCGAGAACACCTCACAATAACTGCGAATCATATCGGACGAGAAGTCTTCGAAAAGCAATCTTTGCTAAAGAATCCACAATCTCACAATCACTAATGGCGACATGTGAAGAAATTCATTGAATGTACACCTTGGAATTAACTGAAAGTCAAAAAAGTAATTTCGGGATGAAACTGCCGGCCCTGTTCCCAACATTTATCCAGTTACTTAAATGTTGAAATGAGGATCGGCTGTCAGTAAGTATCCATGTATCCACAAAATCAGGCTCAACAATATTCTCAAAAGAGCTCAGGCCTCTCTCGATAGCGATCAGTTCGGATCTGAACACCGAGCAGGAATTAGAATTTCTGTTTTCAAGTAATAATGTAACAGTAGTAGTTTAAACAACTAATATACTTTAATAATGTCCTTCCTGTATGCCGAAAATAAGCAATAAATACTTTGCCCGGAAAGTCTTTTACAGCAAAAAGGAATGCGTGGGGTGAGCAGCTAGATGCTTTCCCTGGGGATATTATTCGAATCTGCAAGAGTACAACGTAGGGCAAATTTTCAAATTACTTCAATGCGATTAGGATATTGTTTTAACTACATCTGCATCGCTATTAAACAAATGGCCTCATGTTAAATGCTAGAATCTATAACAGAATAAAAAGAAAACTATAAATTTCTGTTACGATTCTTAACAATAGAATTAAATTCAGAAATATGAAAAAAAATGATTATTTACTTTTATTCATTTATCCAGTTACGATTCACGATTTTAATATTAATAATTACTCTTATACTAAATCGTATACTAGATAATCAATAATGCTTTTTAATATATTAAAACGGATTACAATTTAAAATGTGTTAAGGAATGCTTATTCAATAAAATAATAATTTCAGTATTAAATCCTGTGTATACAAAGTAAATTATTAAAATAATAATCTAACTTCTTTCAATTAATAAATAATTATTTAAAAAATATTATAATTATTCATGTCTAATTTTATAAAAAGGCAGACATTGTTAATAATTAGTTAACTGCGTAATTTATGGAGTGAAAAATAGTTCAGAGTACATTTACAATATCAACAGAAAGTAAAACTTTTGATTACAAAGATTACATTAGCATTTAGAAGAGGTATGTTAATCACTTTTTGAATTATTCAAAGATTTTGCAATTTAAACAAAGAAAAAAAATAAATGAAAAGACTTTTATTCGAAAAAAATAAGTATTCTTTATAAATAAGAGACAATATCATAAACACTTTCTAAAGATTTAATCGTTTTAAATTAGAATTTGCACTTTAAATTTTTTTTTTTTCAATAGAAATGTGTTTAGGGTTAGAAAAATTATTCTAATATATTTGCTTGCTATTAAGGATTACTTATTAATTTTAATGAATTGTTAGATTAAATTAAAACAATACGCATCAATATATTCTGTTTAAAATGATATTTCATATATTTACTTTTTACGAATTAATATATTTGATAAATATCTTCTGATGTAAAATTAATTTAAATACAGCGTTATAAAGTTAATTTAAAGGGGAACTTACCTCTCATTAAAAAGTGAAAGTTCAGTGTTATCACATTGCCTTTTGTGGTAAATTATAATTGCATACTGTAAGATTACTTACGTATAACCTATAGCAAATATATGACATAAAATAGCTAGGTGATACCGAAATACACTGTATAATAATACACTTCAGTAAACACATAAATTTAATAAACAAAGTGTATTTTTTAGATTTCGCTTGAAATGAAACTTTAACAACTGCTGATATTTTATAATAGTCTCCCGATGACACGTGATAAAGCTATCTGTGAACTTATTAAGGAACATCATTTCAGTGTTCTCCCATTATATCCTATGATGGACAATTATAACACCCTATAAAAATTGCTATGTATGAAAGGAAATAAAACCACGCAATCTACCTGGTGATAACGACACATGCCATAGATATCAGTCAAAAGGATAAAAATAAATAACATAGATATATGCAATGATGCTTGATAAATTTATCGGTAAAATTTTTAATAACCATAAAAAAATCATCAAAACTTAGAATAAAAATAAATATTTGAATAACTGTGTAATTCACACATATTATTTTTAATAATACTACACTCAATAATTGTTAGAAATATTACAATAGTTAAAAATTTTTAAAACTAATTACAACTGTATTAAAATTCATTTTGAGCCATTATTCAATTTATTTTTATCTGATTTTTAAATGGAAGTGGCTTATTTTATGCTTGCTTATAAATCTGTTTTGTTTTACTTATAATTGGAAGGATACCATTATTTATATAAAGAAATTTATAGTATTTAAAATTAACAAATATTGATGTAAATCATGATTAAAAATAAATAAATTAGGATTGAAATATTGATGATTTATGTCACAACGTATAGCATCGATTTACATATACAATATTCTGCGGGGAAAAATGAGATTCCATAAAATTTTAAACTAATTATAGTTTTCATTGCTTTGTAATAATAACTTCCACCATTTTTCACAAATTCTAATAGGATATTTTTTTATATCCATACTAGAATTTTAGCGGTTATTTAATTTTTAGACAAACAATGATTCATAAAATATTTTAACGATCATTAGTATTCCATGAAAAGACAAAGTTAGATGACTATCTCTCTAAAGAATGGAATGTATAAATTATAAAAAAAATGAAATTATAAAAAAAAATATTTATTTGGAAAAATATTTAATTTGAAGTTGAAAATAAGATTAAAAAATATATATATAATTTCTTATTAATACTTCAGAAATTATATTTTATCTTGTTAATCTTATTTTAAACTTCAAATTAAATATCTTTCCAAATAAATATTTAAGTAAGTAATAAAAATTCTTCAATTTTAAACTGTGCAATCTAAACAATCCTTTTTGTCAAAGGCAATCCCTTTCAACAACATTTCTGTTCAATTAAATACTCATGAAAATTCCAGGCATTTATCTAATGGGAAAACTGGGTTTTTACTAATACAGATAAAGCATTTCCCGATTTCTTACAAAACAGGAACTGGAATGTTTGTGAAAAGGTTAATAGAAAAACGTAATTTAAATTGCTTTTCAATCAGACAACCTCTGAATAAAATTTCCGGCATTTATTTCTTAATGCAACGTCAGAAAAAAGCCTTCTAAATCCTCTCACTTCTTAATTCCTTGATTGCGCTAATTTAAGCTTTCCGAATGAAAGGGATAATTGATTCCGGCATATATATGTCACACAGTTCACCTTTTACAATTAACGAAGTGCTAACGGAGAAATCCTTCTTATTACGTTCTTAATTATTCCATAATAGTTCAGGACACTCAACGAACAATTTAAAGCATTTTATTTATTCAATCCATTGAAAAAAGTGTTTCCTTTAAATTGCGCTGAGTAAATGATGCCTTTGTATTCTGTAAATAAAAGTGACACTTTTAGATGTTTTGCCTTATTTAATTTGCAAGTATTCTGAAGACCGTTTGGGGAGAAGATTGTTCTGCATGGCATTAATGATATGCCAAACAATTCCATTGTTTTGAAGCAAATAATAATTTTAATCACTGCAAAGTAATTTTTATTTTGTATTTTGTTTATTCAGACACGATCTTACAGTAGATGTAATCACTTCATAGAAAATACCCAAGAAGTAAATAATCAAATTTACCAAATTCCACGAATAGTTTTCAGTATCTCTAAAATGCAATTTTGTCATATCAGAATCGTTATTTGTTCAATAGTGCAAGATTAACAAGGAATCTAAACTCAAATTCAGCTTGAAATTTTTAATTGACTTCAATATAACTGTAAATAAATAAATAAAATTTCAAATGTTTTGCCAGAATAAAAATAATACATAAGTGAATTGATTAATATTAATTTGTAAAAATATTTTAGTTTATAAATTTATATATATTTTGTTTTTCTAACTTTTTAATGGATCATTGACTTTCTGTTGATGAGAAATAAATATCCTATAGCCGAATAAAAAATAAATTTTTTACATTAAATTGCCCATGGAAGATTTTAAAGTCTAAATAAAAAAACAGCTTTTGAAACGCAAGCTGCACAATTATTTCAAAGCTGAAGTTAAATTAATCAAAATTATGGATTTGTTTTTGAAAAAATCAGATTTTATCCTTTTGTTTCATCTTATCTAATATCCCAGATTTTCTAATGTGATCTTCCTCCGACCTCAAAAGTGTTGATAAGTTGCATTGTCTTTTGAGATCTATGTCAAAGCGATCACATTTGCTTAACTGTATGCCCCTCGTATTCCCACAGGAGCCTAATACATTCCACCAAGATATTAGTGGCTGCACCAAAGACAATGCATCTTCCCCAAAATGTCCTGCTCCGAAAAGAGCGAAATTTTTGCGATGCACGCTTTTCTCTGTTGGAACAGCATTTTTAATTTGGACCCACCACGGAAATATATCTTACTTAAATGCATTTGGAAATGAAGAATTCAGATTAGCATATAAACAACCTATTATGGTGTGGATGTTTCCAGACATATATATATTAGCATTCAAGATATTTTTATTTTTAATTGCATTTATTGTCATATCTATCTTTAAGTAATAGATTAAAATATATTACTGCGTATTTTGAGATTTTTAATAGATTATATTTTTTTTTCATGTACGTTTCTGATAAAATATGATAATTGCAACATTTCAGCGAATGTAATAAGCAGTCATTTTATATTTCCCATAAAGTAAAGACTATTAATGTAAAATTTTAATTATAAAAATCAATGAAAAGTTTATATAGTTTGCAAAAACATTAAATTTAGCTTTGAATTTTCTTCTGTATTCTGAAGTATAAAAGACAAATTTATAAATTAGGAAAAAAATGAAATTAATATTTTAGAACTTAAACGATTTCAGATAATTTTCCGACCTTTGCCTTTGTTACACTTAAAATCATTGACTATTGTCTATTATCATTACTATTGTCTTCTATTGACTATTGTATAACAATTTTCGTTTATTTAGTTACAATAGCTTCGAATTAATATAATAAATTCAAAATTCTCACGAAAGAAATGAGAAAATTATGATGAACCAAGCATTATAAAACACTCTTATAGTCGCTTCTGTTTATAAATTGATGATAACTAAATATTGATTGGGCAATAAGCAAGATTTTGATAATAAATGTTCTTTCACAATCAACAACTACAATATTTAAAAATATTTTATGAACCATAAAAATTATTATTCATTGAATTAAAGCATCATTATTATCGGGTCTTTATTACTGCCAAGTTTAATAAATTCTTTAAAGTTTGACCTGCTTTATTAATTTAATTTTCAAATTAAGGTAGCTTAATTCTAGATATTACAAACTGAACCAATGGCTTATGTGTCTACTTTGAGGAAGATAAGATGAATCTGGAAAATTTCTCCATGGAGGTGAGCAGAATCTCCTGAATTATCCAACCTGCAGATTATTCTTGAATATTAAAGATATAACAGGTTCCTTAATAATGTATCATCAGTAATGTTGAATTCATACTTGGTGTTAATCATCGCTATGGTAAATGAAATTCAAGTTACTTGTTAGACATTCGGAAAGCAGTGAAATTTGTATTAATTCTTCGACTCTTTTCTTAGAGTACGTCATCAAAATAGTAATTTCCAAAAACTCTTTTCCTCTTAATGTTAAATAATTATTTTTAAAGTTTTAAGAAAATGTAGAACATTTTTACTTTCAATAAAAATATATTTATTGAGCGAATTTAATGATTTTATTACTATTATATACACTACTAGAATAAGTTTAGAAACGATATCCATAAAATGTCCCGCTGTTCAAAGGTTTATAATGATCATTGATAAATAAGATTTCTTGGTATCCACCTAGTCCTAATCTCCTGAATTATCCACCTAGCAGATTATCCTAGGATATTAAAGCACGAAATGTGTATAGTATCCCCAGTAATGCTGAATTCATACTTAGAATGAATACTATCTAATTAAATGCAGTGTTAAAGGAAATTCATGTTACTAGTTAGACATTCCGAAACCAGTGAAATTGATATTAGTTCTTTGATTCTTCTTCTTAGAGTACGACATCAAAATAATGATTTCCAAAAATATACATTACTAGTATAATTTTAGAAATGATATCCTTAAAAATGTCCTGCTATTTCTAAGGTTTATAATAATCATTGATAAATATGAATTCTTGGTAGGCATGATTTCTTGTATGAATAAAATAATATTAAATCTAACAAAGAGCATAAAGAGTAATAATATTCTGAAATTCTAATAACAAAAGTATATAGCAATTGATATTGAAAAAAAAATCCTTTTAAATACAGCTGTCATGAAAAGAAGCAAAAGAACATGAGAATCGCCATGTTGCCAAAAGAATTCATCTATGAATTTCAATAATGCTTGTAAAGGATCATTTCTTTCCTTTAAGAGTTACAACAGAATTTAATTTCCAAACAAAGTACAGCTATATCTCTCCAACTTTATTCATTTATGTCGACAGTAAACTTTTTCTCAATGCTTAACAACTCTTAGTAACTAGATTTCATTGTCTACTAAAACTTTTCAGGAAAAGTAAAGTCCAGAGCTTATTTTATTTTTCAAACAAACTGTCTGGTTAGTAAATTGTTTGCTAAAGAGTCTGATAGTTTTGAGCGAGTTAGAAAAAAATAAAGATTTATAGGATAGAGATTTAAAAAAGATTATGTTGTTGGGATCAGTAATTGAATGATAAATAATTAAAAAAAAAAAAAAAGATTTAAGTTTGTGCAGGATTGATATCTTTTCGTCAAAGTTTAAAATCAAAATAAATTTCTGATATCTACATAAGACATGGAACGAAAACCAAATAAATATTCTTCTAAAACAACCATCTTTCTCTATATGCTTGTTACGATAGAATCCAACTTGTTCGCAATGCACAAGATTTACTCTACCATAAATCAAGATATTCTTTGTTTAGCGACGGCAAATGGGTCAGTTTTGTCTTTATTTTAGTGTAACTGGCATCCAAGAAGGGAAATTCATTTTTCAGAAATGGACTATATTGAGAAATGTTTCCATGCTCAGCGAAATTCTTTTTAAAGGATAATAAATTGAATATGCCAATAAAAATTTAAATTTTGAAGTTAAGAACAAAAGTCTGCAATGTTAAAGATATTGATTCTATTTTTATGTTTTTGTATTGCATACAATTCGTGAAAAACAATTTGCAAAAGTTTGGCATGATTTAATGTATTTTTACTATTTGCTATTCAAAACATTTGTACTTTTAATGAATGTAATTTAAGGAATAAGATAGACGCTAATTTTAAAACTTTTCGCAGTTGCATTCATATAAAATATTAGATTTTAAAAATATAAATTTTATTTAAATAAAAGAATTTAGGGTGTTATGTAAAGTCAGTAGTAAAATTACGGCTATATTTATAAAAATGAAAGGAAATAATATTTATTTATTACAAATGTAAGAAATTTTAATAAAATATTTATATATTTATAGGAAATGTTCTAATATTTTATACTTAATTATGAAAACATTCAAAGTTATTGATTTCAAATTAATTTCCTTTCTTTTTTTATCAACATTTCATAAGGTAAACATACTGTCAAGAGCCAAAACATTATGACCACCTGTCAATAACGAGTTGGTCCACCTTTGGAGAGCAACACAGCTTCAACCCGCCTTGGCATGGATTAATACCACCACTTAATACCAGTTAAATACCACTTCCACCTGATCACGTGCCTTCCACGTCATCTAGGCGAGTTCATTGCAAAGTGTAGGGGTGGTCATAATGTTTTGGCTCTTGAGTGTATCATGTAATATTGCTATCATATATTCAGTGGGATATTTGTTTTCCGCTTACTAATTTTTAGAATTTAATTTTCTTAATTTGTCTAACTTTTTTTCATATAAATGAAATAAATATTGTATTTAGAGATATTTGATTTAATAAAATATAATATAACAAATAAAAATGTTTTTTACTTTGTTTATATTTCTATGTGTATCCATGTATTGATTATATAATTAATATATATTTTTATTATTATTATTTATATCTTATTATTATTTATATATATATTTTACTGTAAGAGCAATTATCAATATTACATTTGGTATAAAAAATCATATTAGAGAAATTCTAATTTAGAAAAATCATTTTAAATATAATAATAAATGGGAGAAGAAAAAGTATTATTGAACTATGTAAAGTTGCTTCCTCCTACGCACTGTAAGAGTGCCCTCTGTGGCTTTCAGAAAAAATGGTCAGTAGGCCTCGAGACTCTCACTAGAGAGGAAGTACAGCGCAACTGTCGCTGCCGCTGAGAAATGTTTAGTTTGCCATCTCTCATCCCGAGAGAAAATATATTTAGCACAATCTTGTATATTTGTTGGCTTACAAACTCTCACCCGAAGAAGAGATACAAACCTGAGTATCTTCATTGTCGGCTTAGATGTAGAATCCTTCGATGGATCCCTAATATATCTTTAAATGAGAATATTGTATGTGCGTGCTAATTGTGCGTGTATAAATAAAACTGTGTTCTCAAACCTGTGTCTCAAGTCTCAATCCAACCACATCCAGTTATAATCCAGTTGCACAACCGACAACACTACAAGTAGAAATTAACAGGTTTTTTTTAACTTTGGAAGCAAATCATTTCATAAATTCTGTTTTCCGTATGTTCTGCATTATAATAATTATCCTTTGCTTTTCATTTCTATTATAATACTTACGTATTTTATTTATTTATGAATCAGTAATAATTTAATTGCTAATTGCATTGGATATTATAAAAATAAATACAATAAACATACCAGTCATTTCAATAAGTTCTTAAAGGGTGTTATTGTCTTAAGAATGTATATATTGCTTAATAGGTGTGAAGATTAATAATCAGTCTAACGTAGCGTAGATAAAACTGCAAAGAAAACTTTACAACGCTTCGTTTTTTTAAGAAATAACATATATATAAATATATACGAAATAAATTAGAATGCTCATTACAGAATTATTTTTCCAACTCTAATGAAGTATTTACATTCGATTCAGATTTAGCTAAACTCATTTACGTAAAAATGTATTACGAAACAATACAGTTGTCTCCGGGTACCGAGAAATGCATTCTTAAGAATAACGTAAATATCGGAAATTTCCATGGGAACTTTTGAGAGAAAATATCCTCGAACAGGTGCACCGCTCATAAAACAGCAGCTGTGTTCCAGACGTTTATTGTTCGAAAGTATTTTGCGGTTACAAGTCCCTCCTACACAAGTTTCCAGTATTCTGTATCCTAAAATGATAATGGCACCGGTTTGTGAAAGTACAAAGGATTCCGCATTCTGTGAAAATGAGCTCCGTTTATACTGTAGCAGTTAATAGCATGTTGTGCAATACTACCTTTATCTTGTTAAGATTGTGATAAATTTACATTTTTTATTTTTTATTTAAAAATGTTAATAATGTTTAATTATTGTTTTTTCGGATTTAAAATATTAGCATCATCTAAGGAAAATACGAATGAAGAGTTTAATAGCATTAAACTCTGATCCGAAATTGTAAATTTTGCTGGGAGAAACACAAACTAATCAATTTTATTTCGATAACAATTATTCAAATGTCTACATCAGAAACGTCAGTTATTGCATTAATAATGATTTTGCTTACACCATAATTATCTACATTTTTTCTACTTTCAAATGATAGAAAATGTATAATTAATATGCTGTGTATAAATTCTAAACTATCTACGCTTTCCACTAACAGTGTCCCAATTGCAGAATTACAACATTTTTGACACAATGTATAGAATTGATTTACATTAACCTTATTCTGCTGAAAAACTGAGATTTCATAAAAGTTTAAACTAATGACTGTTTTTATTACTTTGCAATTATAATTTCCGTCATTTTTCACAAATCATAATAGAATATTTTTTTTATATCCATACTAGAATTTTAGCGGTTATTTAATTTTTAGACATGCAGGGATTCATAAAATCTATTAATGATCATTAGGATTCCATGAAAAGTCAAAGTTAGATTATTATCTCTCTAAAGAGTGTATAAATTATTAAAAAAAAATTATATAAAAAATATTTTTGGAAAAATATTTAATTTGCAGTTTAAAATAAGATTGAAAAAATAAAATATAATTTCTTAAGTATTAATAAGTAAAAAAAAAAAATCTACAATTTTAAACTGTGCAATCTAAACAATTATTTTTACCAAAGGCAACTTTTCAACAACATTTCTATTCAATTAAATACTCATGAAAATTCCAGGCATTTATTTAATGAGAAAATCGAGTTTTTACTAATTCAGATAAAGCATTTCCCGATTTCCTACAAAACAGGAACAGAAATGTTTGTGAAAAAGTTAATTGAAAAACGTAATTTAAATTGCTTTTCAATCAGACAACCTCTGAATAAAATTTCCGGCATTTATTTCTTAATGGAACGTCAGAAACAAGCATTTTAAATCCTCTCACTTCTTAATTCCTTGAAAGCGCTAATTTAAGCTTTCCGAATGAAAGGGATAATTGATTCCGGCATACATATGTCACACAGCTCACCTTTTACAATTAACGAAGTGCTAACGGAGAAATCCTTCTTATTACGTTCTTAATTATTCCATAATAGTTCAGGACACTCAACGAACAATTTAAAGCATTTTATTTATCAATCCATTGAAAAAAGTGTTTCCTTTAAATTGCGCTGAGTAAATGATGCCTTTGTATTCTGTAAATAAAAGTGACACTTTTAGATGTTTTGCCTTATTTAATTTGCAAGTATTCTGAAGACCGTTTTGGGAGAAGATTGTTCTGCACGGCATTAATGATATGCCAAACAATTCCATTGTTTTGAAGCAAATAATAATTTTCATCACTGCAAAGTAATTTTTATTTTGTATTTTGTTTATTCAGACACGATCTTACAGTAGAAGTAATCACTTCATAGAAAATACTCAAAAAGTTAATAATCAAATTTGCCACATCCCACGAATAGTTTTCAGTATCTCTACATGCAATTTTGTTATATCAGGACCGTTATTTGGTCAATTATGCAAGATTAACAGTGGATCTAAACTTGATTTCAATTTGAAATTTTTAAATGACATCAATATAACTCTAAAAAAATAGAATTTCAAATAATTTGCCAGAATCAAAATAATGCAGAAATTCATTGATTAATATTAAATTGTAGCAATATTTTAGTTTATAAATTTAATATATTCTTATTATATATTCTAATTTTTTATTAAATAATTGACTTTCTGCTGATGAGAAATGAACATCCAATAGCCGAATAAAAAATAAACTTTTTTACATTAAATTGAACATTTTAAATTATTAAGCATTAAATCTAAATCTACATAAAAAAATTACTGTTTTTAAAACGCAAGCTGTACAATTTTTTCAAAGTTGAAGTTAAATTTATCGAATTTATATATTTGTTTTTTGTAAAAATCAGATTTAATCCATCCGTTTTATCTTATCTAATATCACAGAAATACTCATGTTCTCCTACTCCACTCTCAGTTGTTTTCTAATATGAGCTTCCTCCTTCCTCAAATGTGTTGATATGTTGCATTGTCTTTTGAAATCTATGTCAAAGCGATCACATTTGCATAACTGCATGTCTCTCCGTATTCCCACAGGAGCTTAATACATTCCGCCAAGATATTAGTGGCTGCACCAAGGACAATGCATCTTCCTTAAAATGTCCTGCTCGGGAAAGAGCGAAACTTTTGCGAGGCACGCTATTCTCTGTTGGAATAGCATGGCGACAAGGACATGCGACGTTAATTTGGACCCACCACGGAAATATATCTTACTTAAGTGCATTTGGAAATGAAGAATTCAGATTAGCATATAAACAACCTGTTATGGCGTGGATTTTTCTACACGTATATATTAGCATTTAATGTATTTTTATTTTTAATTACATTTATTGTTATATCGATCATTATAATAATACGCTGAAGAATAGTTTTGCAAGTTTTGAGATTTTTAATAGATTACATTTTTTTTTTATATACATTTTAGATAAAATATGATGCTTGCAACATTTCAGCGAATGTAGTAAGAAGGTATTTTAAATTTTCCATAAATAAAGACTGTTAAATTAAAATTTTAAATATAAAAACCAATAGAAAGTTTACAAAACATTTAATTTAGTTTTGAATTTTCTTCTGTTTCTTGAAGTATAAAAAACAATCTTCTAAATTTTGGGAAAAAAATAAAATTAATATTTTACAACTTAAACGATTTCAAATAATTTTATATCCTTTGCATTTGTTAAAGTTAAAATCATTGACTATTGTCTTTTGTCATTACTATTGTCTCCTATTGACTATTGTATAACAATTTTCAATAATTTCTTTATAACTGCTGCTAATTCATATAATAAATTCAAAATTGCTAAGATAGAAATGAGAAAGTTATGATGAAGAGAACATTGTAAAACACTCTTATAATCGCCTTTGTGTATAAATTGATGATAACTAAATATTGACGAGGCAATAAACAAGATTTCTCTATTAAATGTTCTTCCACATTTGACAACTGCAACGTATTTAAAAATATTTTATGTACCATAAAAAACCATTAAATTATTATTCATTGAATTAAAGCATCATCATTATTAGGTCTTTATTAGTGTCAAATTTAATAAATTCTTTAAAGTTTGATTTGATTGATTAATTTTCAAATTAAGGTAGCTTAATTTTAGATATTACAAACTGAACCAATGGCTTATGTGTCTACATAAAGGAAAATAAGATAAATCCGGAATATTTCCCAATGGAGGTGAGTAGAATCTCCTGAATTATCTACCCTGCAGATTATCCTTGAATATTAAAGGTATAGTATAGAAGGCTCCTTAATAATGCATCCTCAGTAATGTTGAATTCATACTGAGTGTCTATCATCATAATAGTAAAGGAAATTCAGGTTACTTTTCAGACATTGATATTAATGTTCTGACTCTACTTCTTTAAGACATCAAAATAATAATTTCCAAAAAGTATTTTTGCTTTATTTTTAAAGAATTATCTTTAAAGTATTAAGAAAATGTATAATACGTACACTTTCAATAAAAATATATTTATTGAGCGAATTTAATATTTTTATTACTATTATTTACTTTTGAATTTAGAACAAGTTTAGAAACGGTACCCATAAAATGTCCCGCTGTTTTAAAGATTTATAATGATCATTGATAAAAATGAATTCTTGTTAGGTATTATTTCTTCTATGAATAAAATAATATAAAGTTGAAAACTTTTCTGGCATAAAGTGCAAATTTGTGTTCTGAAATTCTAATAACAAATGTATTGAAAAAAATTCTTTTAGACATAGCTGTCATGAAAAGAATCAAGAGAACATGAGAGTCGCCATGTCGCCAAAAGGATTAATCTATGAATTTCAATAATGCTTGTAAATGATAATTTCTTTACTTTAAGAGTTACAACGGAATTTAATTTCCAAACAGAGAACAGCTATCTTTCTCCAACTTTATTAATTTATGTCGACAGTAAATTTTTTCTCAATGCTTAAAAAGTCTTAGTAACTAGGTTTCATTGTCTACTAAAACAGTTCAGGAAAACTAAAGTCCAGACCTTATTTTATTTTTCAAACAAACTGTCTGGTTAGTAAATTGTTTGCCAAAGTGTCTGATAGTTTTTGAGCAAGATAAAAATAAAGATTTATAGGATAGAGATTTAAAAAAGATTATGTGGTTTTGATTGGTAATTGAATGATAAATAATTTAAGAAAAACAAAAGAAAACAAAAAAGATTTAAGTTAGACGAGGAGTAATATCTTTACTTCAAAGTTTAAAATAAAAATAAATTTCAGATATCTACATAAGACATGGAACGAAAACCAAATAAATATTCTTCTAAAACAGTCATCTTCTCTCTGTATGCTTGTTGCGATAGAATCCAACTTGTTCGCAATGCACAAAAGATTTACTCTACCATAAATCAAGATATTCTTTGTTTAGCGACGGTAAATGGGTCAGGTTTGTCTTTATTTTAGTGTAGCTGGATTCAAAAAAGAGAAATTCATTTTTCAGAAATGGACTGTGTTGAGAAATGTTTCCATGCTCAGCGAATTCTTTGTAAAGGATAATAAATTGAATACTCTAATAAAATTTAAATTTTGAATTTAAGGACAAAAGAATGCAATGTTAATTATATTGATTATATTTTTATGCTTTTGTATTGCATACAATCCGTGCGAAACGATTTGCAAAAGTGTGGCATGATTAAATGAATTTTTACTATTTGCTATTCAAAACAAATAGTTTACTATTTGACATTCAAAGAATAAGAATAAAGAAAATTTCACAATTGCAATCATGTAAAATATTAGATTTTTAACATATAATTTTCATTTAGATAAAAGAATTAAGTGCTTTATGTAAAATCATTTCTATATACATATATGTATTGATTATATAATTAAGTTTTTTTGCTATACGCGAAATTATCAATATTATTTTTCGTATAAAAATCTTATTATAGAAATTTTGATTTAGAAGAATCATTTTCAATATAAACTCATGTTTGTGAAAATTGCAACACAATGGAGGACTTACGCGAGTGAGCTGAAATTTTCAGGAAATGCAAATTAGCACATGATATGCAAATTATTAGAATTTCAAATCCGTAGCACATGCGTATGCTGAGCAGCGCCCTTTGAACGGCTGATGGATCCGAATAAATAGACGGCAGTAGCGAGGCGTGTATGGTTATCAGTGATTATCTTCTAGTGGTAAACGTTAGCTCAATCGTTACTTATGCCTCTTCGACGAAAGAGAGCGATATTTGAACAACTTACAGAGTTTGAACGGCGGAGAATCATCGACCTTCGTGAAGCTGGATTGTCTTATCGTGCTGTAGCCGCTCGTGTGCAGCGTAACAGCAGCACAGTGATGCATCTTTGGAAGCAGTGGACGGATGAGTGTCTGACAACTCGGAAATCCGGGAGTGGACCCCGAAATGTGACGTCAGCACACGATGATAGACACCAGGTCCGCATGACGCTGACGGACCGTACAGCTTCCTCTAGACAATTGGCAGCACAGTGGTCAATAGCTATAGGTGTTTCATTGTGTGCTTCATCAATTCGTAGACGTCTCCTGCAGCGTGGAGTGCGCGCAAGGACTCCTTTATACAGGAACCCTCTCACGCTAAACCATCGCCGCCTGCGGCTACAATGGGCCGCTCAGCATAGAGACTGGCGTGTTGATTGGAAGCATGTCGTGTTTTCTGACTAATACCGCTTTAATTTGTGATAACATGATGGCCGCATTCGTGTCAGACGCTATGCCGGTGAACGCCACCTTCCGGAGTGTATTATCGAACGCCACAGTGGACGAACACCCGGAGTTATGGTCTGGGGTGCCATAGCATATCATGGACGATCTCAATTTCTAAGAATTGTGGGCAATCTGAACAGCAACCGGTACATCAGTGAAGTTCTACAGCCCCAAGCTGTTCCCTTCCTTCAAAGCTTGCCAGGCGCTGTATTTCAACAGGACAATGCCCGCCCTCATATCGCTGGGACTGTTCAATCCTTCTTTGCAACGCGGCAGGTACAGCTTCTTCCTTGGCCTGCGTATTCCCCGGATACGTCACCGATTGAACATGTGTGGGATTTCGTTGGTCGGCGTCTCGCTCGTGATCCTCGTCCTGTTGCTTCTGCAGACGAACTTTGGGAGCGCATACAAACAATATGGAATGCTCTTCCTCAGGCAGACATTCAAAATTTGTTTGACTCCAGGCCACGTCGTGTAGCAGCACTTATTGAGGCGCGTGGTGGCTACACAACATACTGATTCCGATCTCTTGTTATTGTTTGTTTGCTTTGAACATTTAATCATTTATTTGTACCGCTACCACTCAACTGTGTATTAAATTTCATTCAATTATGACGATACCTTCATGGTGTTGCAATTTTCAAAAACATGAGTATAATAATCAACGGGAGAATAAAAAGTATTCTTGAACGATGTCTTTCTCCTACGCACTGCAAGAGCGCCCACTGTGGCATTCAGGAAAAACGGTCAGTAGGCCACACTCTCACTCGAGAGGAAGTACAGTGCAACTGGTGCTGTCTCTGAGGAGCATTTAGTTTGCAATCTTTCATCCATAGAGAAAATATATTTAGCGCAACTCTGTGTATTTGTTGGCGTACAGACTCTCACCCGAAGAGGAAGTATATTCAGCTCATCCAGCGCGCAAAGCTGAGTATCTTTGTTTTTGGCTTTCCTTCTCCGAATGTATAATATATCTTTAAAAGTGAATATTGTACGTGTGTCATGTTTGTGGTTGTGTAATTAAAACTGGGTGTTCTCAAATCTGTGTCTGAACTCTCAACCCAACTACACCCAGTTACAATCTATATTTACAATCCATCTGCATAACTGATAACAGTACAACTAGAAATTAAAAGTTTTATTTTAACTTTGAAAGCAAATCATCTCATAAATTCTGTTGTCCGTATTTCTGCATTATAATATTTTTCCTTTGCTTTTCATTTCTATCATAATACTTGCATATTTTAATTATATATTAATCAGCAATAATTAATATTACTAATTGCATTGGATATTAATATATTATAAAAATAAATACTACAATACGCATGCCAATCAGTTCAATAAGCTTTTAAATGGTGTTATTGTCTTAAGAACGTATATGTTACTTATTAGGTGGAAAGATTAATAATATGTCTATTGTAGTGTAGATGAAACTGCAAAGAAAACTTTACAATGCTTCGCCTTTTTGAGAAATAATATATATATGAAATTAATTAGAATGTTCATTGCAGAATTATTTTTCCAACTCTAATAGGTATTTACATTCGATTCAGATTTAGCTACCTATGCCTATTTACATAAAAATGTATTATGAAACAATACAGTTGGTACCAAGAAATACATTCTTAAGAATACCGTAAATATTGGAAATTTCCATGGGAACTTTTGAGAGAAAATTTACTCGAACAGGTGCACTACTCATAAAACCGCAGCTGTGTCCCAGACGTTTATTGTTCGAAAGTATTTTGCGGTTGCAAGTCCCTCCTACAAAAGTTTTCAGTATCCCGAAATGATATTGACGCCGGTTTGTGAAAGTACAAAGGATTCCCCTTTCTGTGGAAATGAGCTCCGTTTATAGTGTAGCAATTAATAGCATGTTGTGCAATAAGCCTTTCTCTTGTAAGATTTTGATAAATTTACATTTTTTATTTTTTATTTAAAAATGTTAATAGAGGCTTCATTATTGTTTGTTTGGATTTCAAATATTTGCATTATTTAATGAAAATAATGAATAGTTTAATAGCATTAAACTCTGATCCGAAATTGTAAATTTTGCAGAAAAAAACACAAACTAATCAATTTTATTTCGATAACAATTATTGCAATATCTACATCATAAATGTCAGGTGCTGCATTACTAATGATTTTGTTTACACCATAATTGCCTGTATTTTTCTTCTTTCAAATGATAGAAAAAGTATCATTAGCATATCAAAAGTATCATTGTATCTGCAGATAAATTCTAAGCTAACGAGAAACAGACTTCTTTAAATTATATATATGTCATCACCATCATTGACGCAACAGCCCTGTGTGAACCAAGGCCGTCAACCTACTGGCAGCTTTCGAGACGAGAGATGTTTTCTCTTTCTGCAGGGTAGGGTTGTCAGCTCTACGCCCAACAGTCATATGAGACCGGGACCTAGTAGATTCCGAACCACTACAAACATCCATGTAACCGCCGGGATTCGAACCCGAAGCTTATGGTACCGAGCGCCAGAGCGCTACACACTCGGCCATTCAGCCCGCTATATATACGTACAGGGTGATTATATTTAAAGTCCCACTTTCAAAATGCTGTAAAAAAAAAAAAAATACTCGTCACAATGAGTTAAAAGTTGAACTGAAGATACTTGAAGAATGGGGAAACGGTATGGCATCAAAAAAAGTTATAAAAATAATTACACCGATTTTTCCCATCCAATTTGGTGTGATCTTGCCGCGTTGGATGGGCTTTCCGATGGGATTTGTTTCAAACAATTAATCACATGGAAAACTACATTTGGTTTAATGTGGAACTCATGCCAAATACATCGGCATTTCGATTCAAAACATCATTAGCAGCTTAATTCACTTTCTTTATGCCGCTTACAGCGCCATCTATTAATTTATATTGGGGTTTTTTTGATGCCGCAGCCCTTTCCCCTACTTCAAGTACCTTCAGTTCAAATTTGAACTCATTGTGACGAGTATTTTTTTGACAGCATTTTGAAAGGGTAACTTTAATTATAATCATCCTATATACATTATGGCAAGAAACATCAGGATTAAATCAAACGACCAATTAATATACTATAATTGTTTTAATATATAATTATAATATACAACTATATTATTATACTGAAGATTCATTTGTTTAATACACGACATGATAAAAAGATAATTAACTAGCTTACGGAAATTATTTATCTTAAGGTGTAGATGAAACTAAGTATGAACAGTTTATGAGAAACAAATTTTGTTGCTGTGCTACAAGAAATGAATCATTGGGTTAATTAAGTTGCAACACTAATGCTATTAATCCGATGTAAGGGTTGCCTTCGCTTAGAGCCACTATGTGAGAAAACACATCACTGTTGGAACAAAACAAGGCTTAAGTGAAAACAAGAGAGAAAGTGGTGCAAATATCAGTAAAAAAGAGGGTGCCGGAGGTTTTCCTAATAGCATGTGAGCCGGCATCCTCTCCTTTCGTAGAGGCTAACAAGAACAACATTTCTGCGCTTTCGGCTGGAGGCAAAGGGGTTAAGCTCTGTTTCTCCAGAGATTTTCTGGCGATATATATACCCTGAAAGCGCGTTTTATCTCACTCTGTTAATTGAATGATCCGTAACAGGGTTTTTTGACTTTTCTTTTTGTAAGAATATTCTTTTTTTATTAATTTTCCTAATTAAAATATATTTTTGAATGGAATTGTTTTCAGCAGTAGTTTAATTTGAAGTTGGTTAGTCTTTATATGAAGAAATGACATGAGTAACTATTTAAAATAAGATATATTAACTTATAAATTTTTCAAAAATCTTAAATTTTTACAATGCATTTTAATTGTGATCAAAAGTAGAATTTGTTCTCAGGAAAGTAGAATTTTGATTGGGGATTCCAATTTTAGTATTTACTATTTAAGTATTTTAGTACTTAAGTTTAAAATGCTTCATATTATGTTTCTCGAACTAATTTATAGCACACGAGCTATTAAAGCAAAACAATTTTGCTGATTATTTAAATGATCTATTTTTAAAACAACAAAGATGTGGAAATATTTACGCACATGAGATTTCACTTTTTCAAATTTTTACAATTTAATTAAAGATGACATAACCAAACATAACATTAACAAAATATCTTTTTGTAACTTTAAACTTTTTTTTATTTTCAGCTGGTGTTTTATAGATATCTGTAAGAAACGAGTAATTTAAATGTTAAAAATCATACACCAAAGCATTGGTTCACTTCTTAAATTTGCATACAATACATTATATAATATATTTTGTGCTGTGACATTCCAATTAGTTTCGTTATATTTAACTCCCCATAATTCTTCTAATTAGTTAAAAGTAAATATTTTGAATATGTAAAAAAATATAAAAAAATACAGCATTTTATAATGAGTTATTTTATGTGCGATGCCATAGTATGTAAATAAATATAAAGTTATGAAATACATATAGCATCAATTAATAATACGAGTAAAAGAGAAAGAGAGTAAAGAGGCCTAGTGTATGCTAGTTCTTTTGGCTTTCAAACTAAGGACTTCTTCGAAACCTAAAAAATGTAGCTAGGGCGTCTGTGCTGGGGCGATGCTGGGGCGATGATGACAATAAATCGATCAGCTGGAGGAACAGTTGAAGAGAATGTAAAGCCCCTAATATTACACTTTTGGCTTTCCAAACTACTGTACTCTGGTTAATGCTGCATCTACTATATATCTGCCATCCTAGCAGTAAACGATCTGAGACAATACTCGGCATTTAATATAATTCTATATGGATTTTGTGTTTTTTAGCTATTTATATATTTTAAATATAAAACGTTTAAATTTAGTTTAGATACATATTATTATGAGAAAACTTCTGAATAAATCAGACATCATTACTCATCATTTTCATTATCTGATAATCTTATCTAATTTAATGAAATATAAATAAATATATTTTAGTTTATGTCAAAATGCTGTCTCACTACAAATTTTAGGAATAAGTGATATTCCTTGTTTATAAATATGTCGAATAATAATGTAATAATTTTATATAAAACAATTAATGATTAAAATAATTAGAACATTTACCACTAATTTTTTTTATAATACAAAATTTTAGACTTCAGAAAACTTGTAATTTATGAAGATGTAAGAAACAGTGCAGAAATCTAATTTGAATAACTACATAATATTAATTTCCCTTTATATCATAATAGCTAAAATACTATTATCTGCAAAATTATTAACTCTAGAAGACAGAAATTTCATAAAAAAAGTAATGCTTCTCTTACAAAATGTCAGAAAAGGGATAATAGGGATTAAAATGATTATATTTAAGGAAAATTGAATAACATCCTTTTTAAAACAACTCACTCCAAAATTAATGAATATTTCTTAACTTATTTTTCAAATAAATATCATGAATATTCATATTTTATTCTTTAGAAAGTGTTAAGTATGAATATTAAAATTCTTCAAACTTCTAAAAACATTTTATACAATATTTTAAAGTAATCATTATTTACGTATTACGTGAGACGGAATTACGAAGGCCACGCTGCTTTATTTCACGAACATCAAAGCCTACGGCTAATATTCTAGAAGAATTTTGAGACTTTCCTGGTAGATAAACAAAGGCTTACAATATTAAATGTGTTCTACGAGGGAAAAAAAATAAATTATTGAATGTATAAATTAATAAATATTCTTTTTCCAAATGCAAATATTTTTAATAAACTAGTTAACGATTCTCAGCATATATAACAGAATTTTTTTTTAATTAAAGTATTTCAAAGTTTTTTTTCAATTTCATAAAAAAAAGTTTCAGCATATATATATACTAAAACTTTTGACATTTTGAAATAATTGAAATTTTTTTTAAATGTTTAAATGAATTTTTTAATAAATTTAAATTATTTAAATAATTTAATTGTACTACTACTGAAATTACTTATTAAATTAATTATACTACTACTGAATTTACTACTGAAAGACTTTACTTTTTTTATATATATATAGTTATTGAAAATCAGAAAAGGCAAGGTAATGATTATTAAATTTCATGTTTCGTTTAAATATTATAATGATTCTTTTATATATTATGCGTTTCATATTTTCATTATATAAGCGTAAATTTAAGCTTTTATATTAAATATCTAAACAAAAAAATTTAATAAATTTAGTTAAAATATTTCTTATGTTATTAAATTTAATAAATAAAAGCTATTTTCTTCATGATATCAAAAATTATTTTGTATTGAAAAATTATTATGTATTATTTTACATTTATTTTGTAAAATACATGTGACAAACACAATTTGCGGTAGGCCATATGTTTCACTTCATGCAACGAACAACCCACGCATGGATAATGATTGGAAAGCATTCCCTTCCGGGATGTCCTTTAGGGACAACTGCCCCTCATTTGTGTGTCGTAGGAGAGGAAAACCCAATTGATATAGTAACTACCAATGTGAAACTTTAATGCACGTTGTCAAATTCGCCATCGAATCTTACCGTTTGTGAAAGCATCGTAACTGCAAAGGGAGGCTTCCGATCGGTCAAACCTGAGCTCTCCTGCAGGCTGGTGAGCTAGTGGAGGAATTTTATATTTGTTTATCCACTAATATATTTTATTAAATTGTTAAATAAATATTTGTAGCACTATAAACTATGGTAATGCATCCAAACTAGATTCATTAAAACTGACGGAAGGATATTTTGATATGCCTTTTGTTATTTATATTGAATGTAAAATTACGAAACAAACATTAACTGATTATAAATTAAACTAGTAACTCCAAATTTCAATGACTTTTACATTTTAAATAGATGCTAAATACATTATCATGGTGCATATTACATTGTACTAAATTAGTTTGAATTTGTTGACAAAAGCGAATATATATTGTAGTTAATTAACAATTATCATGAATCAGATAATTGAGTTCAGATTACTTTATTAAGTGAGGTTCTGTTGATGTTTCATTAAAATTTAGGTCTTCAATTTTATCTTTTTCTAGACTTAATTTTGAATCTTCATCGGCAGAGTTTTCTAAATTTAAATTTCACTTGCCAGGTGGCGCTGGGATTGGAACTGTGAGGAAAAGGCCTGATAGGTGAAGAAAAAGTTAGGTTTCCAAAAGTGAAGATGGTTTTTTTTTTTTTGTATTTTAAAAATAGCAGAAGTAATAGAAAAAGTAGTGGTTTTTGGTTCCCTCCATACCATTGGAATTGTAAATTCATTTGTAGTGACATTCTGTTGATCCAAACACTAAGCAATGTTACAACAAATATGAGAGTCCCAAGATTTGTCTTGATCACCGATTTGACACCTGCGATAAAGTTCATATGCCTTTTTTCTTTTATCTGAGCAGCGATATTCCTTCTTTGGAACTTCAAAGTAAGTTCTCCCCAGACACATAACAAAATATTTGGATGCTTTTCACAATTTCGTGGCTTTTTAAGCATTCTGTTTGTATAAAAATAAACGCTTGAACTCAAAGAGCTGTAGTTGAAATAAATTAATATAAGCGCCTTTCTAACTCGACACGTAGGACACTCGACACGGAAGTGACTCACATGGACCAGACGCCGAGTTTATCAAGTTTGCTAGACTTGTTTTGACATGTCTCGTGTGTATTTGAGGCCTATATTGAAATCTATACTTCATAAATTTTTGGCGACCACCTTTTTTTTTTTTTTTTTTTAATAAAACCGCAAGAAAATAAGGTATCGTTTAAAAAAAAGACACTTTACGATCTGTGATTTATATATAAACTACAAAAAAAATAATAAAAATAAACTGAGTGCAATGATCAAATTTTTTGGGGGGGTTATATTTTGCCTTCGGCTACAGTTATCCATTTAAAAAAATTATTGCTGATCTGTGTAATATAGTTAATTTTTATTGTACGTAAAATGGAATAATTAAAAACCTAAACTCATTTTACAACAGCTAAAATAAAAGGCCTGTTGAAAATTAATAAAATAACAGTAAAGTAATTGATACTCTGTTTTATAGAATAATGACAAAACAATTAATTAATGCAGAAGTTTTAGATTGTCGTTAATCTGTCACAACTAAGAAATGCGTAATGCATTACTTTTTTGGCCGATGCCGAGGAGAATTGTAAGCATACAGAAATTAAAAAAATGTATTTAATTGTCTTTCTTTTTTACATTGTAAAAAATAGCTTTGTTACATTTAATTTTCCTTAGGATAAATTATTTGATAAAAAATCATATTACTTTAAATATGTCTTTATTTTAAATATTAAATTGAAATTAATTTCACAATTATAAAAACAAACATAACTTAACTTACATTTTTAAGGCGAAATATAAGAAGGAAACCACATTTAAATATGTCGTATTTTATTTCACAAGTCTTAATTAAGACAATAACGATAGAATTTTTCTTATTCATTTTAAAATTGATACTGTCTTATTTTAAATTAATAATTTGCATATTAAATAAGTAAACTCCCAAATTAAATAATATTAAATATTTTTTTCAAAATTTTATTTTATAATTTATTTTTTTTAGATTTTCGGTAAAAATATGTCTTTGGAATAGTCCCTCGACTTAATGATGACATGTTAATTTCCGAGAAGAGTTTTAGGGATAAATTGAAAAAGTAGAGGAACTAATCCCCATCTTATCTTCATTTTTGAGAGCTGCGTTTGCAATTAAAGATGTCAGTAAATGAAACATGTGACTTTCTGATTTCTCGCCACTAAGTTATTGCACGTCCCCAAAGGTATTAATGCTTCGATGCACTAACTCATAAGCCCGTGAGGTTGTTGATTTTCTTAAACTATGCGTATCATTTCAATATTTTAGCTTGGCCACTGGTGCTATTGCAGTTGAGATTGAATTCTCCTTAAGAGTTTGTACCCAAATGAGTACTCCTTACCAGTTTGTTGTTTGTTTCAAACTTTTCTATTTATCGTATCCAATACTTTTAGATTGATCCTGTTAACGTTATATTTGTCTGGCTTGCTGAGCTCCATAGTAGGCTCTACTTACAAGTCATTTCATATGTAAGAAATATGAACTTTATTATAATGTCTATATTAATGTTAAAAATCAGTGAATTATCTAAAGTGGAACATTTTTTTTCAAATTTTACGAAATCTCATCCTTTAAATATGAATGTATTTAAATTAATAGTATGACGTTTATGTTCCTAGAAGTTATTTGAATAATATAAATGTATAAATTTTCTTGTGACGAAAGAAATATCAAAATACCATATTTTTTCCTTTGGGATCTGTTCTTGACATTGGATGTTTGAAAATGATAAATTTGCTTGAAATCAAAAGTATATTCCTTGATTTGAAATTCCTATTGGCTCTCCTTGTTTAAGCGGCATGGCTTAAAAATTAATACAGATGATAAAATTAATTTTGAGGAGTAAAATATAATATTCATTTTTGTGAAATTAGATTATGTTAATTACTGATAAAAAACAGAATTGATTTCCTAGATTTAAAATAATATTAATATGTAAAACTTTTTTATTCATTTACTTCCATATACAAAAACTAAGTATATGAAAAATATTTCTTACAATGTTTGAAATATAATCCACTTTAAGCCGTAGGTTCTGGTCCTAATAGGATCGTAGAGCGTTGCGGGGGCATTGTTACTCCGCGTGCGTGGCTTACCATCAAGTTACACGCACCCTCTGGGTAATGCAAAGTGAGTAACATCGGCGCAGCCCTTATAGGCATCCAAAGACGTCCATGCCTGTTTGCCAGCTGCATTGGGAAAAAAAATTATTGAAATATTTGTGCTTATAATTGAAGCATATTGCTATAGCGACTTGGTGGATAGCGTGGTAATTTTCTAAAGTAGGGGAAATTCTGCGAAATCTAATATTATAAACTAAATTAAAAAAACTTCAATTAGTGCTTAAATATGCCATACTTGAGTTGTCAGCACTAATTGTACCAATTAGTAATCCAGAACATTTCACTAGGGGAAGCTAGTGTAAATTTACCATATGCCGTCTGTAGGAGTGTTGGTTTAAAATTGCTGCGGTTCATTAGAAGAATCCGACTTGTGCAACGTTGAATTTGCTCCATATATGTGATTTTATAGCTAAATATCGAAGTGCCTGCATTAAAAAATAAAGAAATAGCACTTTATTGAAGAAAAATGAAATTATATTGATATTAAGTATTTACAAATCATCAATATTGAAGTTTTACAAATCATTAAAACAATTATTTTAGGAAAAAATTGCTTTGATTATATATCTATTATTTTTCGTGGGGTATTGTTTAAATTTTTTTAGTACAAATTATTTATTTACTTATTTTATTGTAATGCAGACAAGTAATAATCTTTAATTTTTATGTTTAAAATGAAAACATTTCTTTAGTAATAAAATTTTAATAATTTTTCGGTAAGCGATGAATAGAATACGACAATTTAGGTAATATATTTAGTTCACTTTAAAATATAATTTCATAAAAAGAAGTTTAAGAATTATTTCAAGAGGATATCAATTATTAATAGTTTTTAGTTAAAAATTTTAGTCATATTTTGTAACGCATGGGATATTTTTTCCAAAGGGTTATCACTATTTTTATTTCATCTGGATTTTATACTTCTAGTTTCACTTATGGTTATAAAAGTTACATAGTTACTATTTATGTCTTTACATAGATACTATTTATATAGTTACATAGTTTATGTTAGTTACCATAGTACTCATGTATTCGAGTAATTGTAAAGGTTTTTTTTATCATTATCTTACCCCTCGCCTTTTTAATTGGCAAGGGGCTACATAACCATAGATGCAGGGGTGAGGTGTAGAGTAAAATAAAGTTTAGAATTTTAAAAAGAGATGATTCAATTATCTTCTGCTGCCAGTTCGATCAATGTTTCTGATTAATTAAATATGGCAGACTGAATGCAGCTTAGCAAAATTTTTATCATTATAGAAATCGCTATTTCTGGCAAATAACTCAAAATTAGTTCAGTTTCATCCAAGAAGATCTTCAAGAATGTTTTGCGACAGAAATTATTAATTATCCAAAATGCTTCCAAGTAGGAATTCGCTTAAATCAACGATCCAAATTTTCGTTTCACAATTTTTTCATAATATAAAATGTGACACATTTATTAATTTATCAATAATTAGTAGTAACAGTTGTGTAAACAAAGCCTATTTGTATTGTTATAAATATAACTGATGATAAAGAGATTTTCAAATACCAAATGAAAACTCCTTTAATTCATCTTATACTGACTAATTAAAGCAAACATGAACATTTAAAAATTCAATGCACACACTCTTAAAATTGTTAGTTGCATTTAATCAATAAAAATGAAGCTTTCAAACAGTTCGTCAACGATTTTATATTGTTTATTAAAAAAATACAATTAGCACAAAATTTTAATACGTTATTCTTACAATGTATGACACATCTAAAATTATTTCAAGAATTAAAGACACATTTGTTGATAAATAAAATCCAGAAAGCAATTTTCACATTAATAATCATAAGTTGTAAAAAATATTTAAACATATCTGGATACTGAAGCATTTATTTATTTAATTCATTGTGTTACTGTACTAATACTACATTAATGATTTTTTTTTGCATAAGTGAATTTAAAATATCCTATAAAATTTTACGTTGGAAAAAAAATCAATTAAGATAGATAGTGAGATTACACAAAAAGTTAATGTTGTTTTGTGATTTATTCGATTTAAATTAAATGAATCAGAAAATGATATGTTTTGTTTATTTAACAAATGCTAAGTATTTGCAGAGGAACTGCGTTTCTTTTTACTCTAATGTAATTGCTCTTGTTTTGCTATACCATGCGTGAAGCGGCAGTCTAAACGAATAGAGAATTTTAAATAAATTGAAGACCAAATGGGACGTTAAGAATAAAGAAATAAACCTTTTACTGTTTTTGCATTTGTTAAGAAAAAACACATTTTTATAGTTTTAAGTATGCAGCTCGAATTTCGGTTACATTGAGCATGACGACTTCAGATTGAAATGACGATTCTTTATTTCAGCTTCTCTACCATAGGCATATTTGGAGGGAATAGTTAAATAGTCATTGAATACAAATGGTTTGCGAGTGATATTTTCCATTTCAAACTGATATATCTTCTAGAATTTAAAAATAAGAAATTTTTCCTGCAGATCTCATGAGGTCACGAAAACATGCTTTGCATTCCTTTTTGAACCATTGGTATCTGAAAAAAAAAACATTTCGATGTAAAGTTTATGATTTAAGTGTAAAGACAGACCTTATACTTAACACACACATATTACAGTATGTTTTATAAACTTACTATATTGGACATCTGTATTGAATGCACTTTATATGCATTTAGCTTTATGATATAAATGTAAACAATTTATTAATCACATTTTATTAAGGAATCTTAGCATAAATTCAAACCATGCTCTAAATATATTCAACCATATCTCATTAGTATGCATTTAATTCATAATTTTGCTTATTGTTTTTTCTAGACTGTTTAAGTAATAAGCTAACATTTCTGAATATGAAATAAATATATATGAAATATATATATATATCATATGAAATAAATAATAACAATACGAATATATATATATATCATATGAAATGAATAATAACAATACGAATATACATAATATATACCATATGAAATAAATAATATCCATATAATGTTATCATATTGTTGACCTCAAATAAGGATTCATATCTTCTTATGGATTTTGATGAATTTAAAGCAAAAAATGAGAGTTTTTGTAATTACATCTTACGGGTTTTAATGATCTAAAATTATAGAAACTAAATATTAAATTAGAAAGTAAAGTTTTCAAAATTCAATAATCTCATCTTTTACATAAAATTTAATAGAATAATTATATTTTGACATTGCATTAAACGTAATAAAACATGTTTCGCTTAACATTTGTTAAATTGATAGTGGTGACCTTGACATAGTTAAAAAATTTGATTGTTCAAAAGTAATCAATATTAAATAAATAATGTTGCATATAAGTTCAAGAAATGTATACGCAAAAAAAGGTAAAATTAATTCTATATTTTTGGACTTATATTTTTAAATAAAATGTAAATACAAAAACTTTATTTTAATTAAAAGAATTCAGTATTTATTATTTACATCAAGTAATTTTTTTATATTTTAATATACATAGTATTTACATAATTATATGAAGAATTTATTAAATTTTAATTCCATTCATTCTCTGTGAGAAAAACTATTTAATCAATTCAGAGAATAATATTGTTAAGAACCAAATCTAATGCATTATTAGATATAAAAAAACTAATAACATATCTGAAAAGTATATTTTATTGATATGAAAAGTAAACATGAGATAATTATTTCGAAAAGGCATCCTAAAAAATTTAAATTATTTAGCTTTAATTAAAATATTGTAAAACAATGAACCACTTTTCTGAAATGTGCGTGATGATGCTATTGTGTATTTAGCCACTATTTCAGCAACTTTTATATTTGTTAAAGAAAGAATGTAAATCTTCAGGATAGAAATTTTAATTTAAATACATTTTAATATAGATCCATGAAAGTTATTTCATTATTTAGTCTTCTTTGTATGGAATATACAGTTACTCATACAGTTACAGAACGAAATCTATTTATTTAATTGACACTTATTTTTTGCAGATTATTTTAATTTTGAAATTGGCATAAAGGGAATTAAAAGAAATTCAAACATTATTAAAATATTTTCTGACAAAAATGTAATTAAGTTTATTTAAGTTGCATTTTTGCAAGCAATAGTATTTAAACAATAATAATATGAACAGTCTGACAATTACTATGTGTATAATATTTAGTCCCTTTTGACTGCGTTGATTTTGTTTGATTTGATTATCTTCATCAGATACCCTTTTCTTTCATTTGCTGACAGATTTTCCGAATATAGCAAATCGCTGTTGCTCAGAGCTATAAATCCTCTCACTTTTCGCGGTTTATCGTTACGATCCATCACATCATTATCGCATAAATGGGGATGCTTCTTCATCTCTGGGGGATGATGTGTTGGCGTGGTTTTATAAGCAAATGCCGTGCACCACTCGTCTATCTGTTCCTGTGAATCTTATAGAATGGATACAACATGGCGACAACAGAAAAATAATTTTATTTTTACTACAAGAAGAGATTAAATTTT
This sequence comes from Caerostris darwini, assembly GCA_021605075.1. NCBI lineage: Eukaryota > Metazoa > Arthropoda > Arachnida > Araneae > Araneidae > Caerostris > Caerostris darwini. The sequence goes on from BPLQ01015322.1 coordinate 737,539, forward strand.
AATTTTTTGAAATGGTCAATACAAATTTTCATTAATTTCTTTGTACAGAATGCAACATCAAATTACTTAACTTTATATAAAATTATAAATCTGATATTTCAGGTAACTTTCATTTTATTATCTATTTTCCAACTTCAATATGCGGTAAAATTTGACCTAAATTGTAGAATCATTCACTCACTAACAATAAGTTGACAAGCACAAAATGATAGCATAACGTTTGTAAAACTTTAATAAAAAGATGTTTGCATTTGTTCCAATATAATTTTAAATCTTCTGGAATTAAATCTACATTTCCACTTTCCTCAATAATTATATTCTGAGGTTGCTGTTTGTTTCTTTTTATGATATTTGTAGGGTTGTATTTTATATATTTATATATTGTATATTTACATATTTATATATTGCATGCTTACAAATTTATGCATTGTATGCTCATATATTTCACATTCTCTTTACTGTACTAAAAATTGTATTAAAATATAATGTAAAAATTTTCAAGAATTGGGTAGCAATAGTTAAAATAAACGCAACTTTAATTTCATACTGTCTTTATATTTTTTAAAATTAAAAAAAGTACTTTACATCACATTTTACTGCATTTATTTTAAATAAACATTATAAATAAATTTTTTGAAATTAAATGTATTGCTGAAATTTCTAAAAGAATCTAACATACTTAATATATTATATAGGTTTTATTAAGATTAACGCTTAATTAAATTGCTTGGAAAATTAATTAAATAGGGAATAACAGACCTAAGATATCATAAATTTTATTAATTTTCTATATTACCACAAAAATGTTTGAAGAGAAGAAGAATTAGCATAGCAGACAAAAATATATTACTAAATTTTTTTATTCTCTCCTCAGGGACATATATTTATGAAATATTTAAAAATAATGTATTATATATGCTGTAAGATAAGTTGCATATTTTAAAGAGAATAATAAAATTTTATTATATAATAAAATTTATCACTACTTCATTTTGTAAGGAATAGTTTGAAAAAAAAAGAAGAAAAATCATGTATAAGGTGTTTAAAGTTTTATGAAACTTTTTCATTTTTCATCTACTTTATGACTTCTTTGCATATTATTTTTAAAAGTAAAGTTCTTTTTCAAGTTAAGGAAATAAAATACCAACCTCTTTCATTAAATATGCAAAGACAGTTTATAATGATACTGAAATAACCTTAAACTAAACAAAAAATACAACGAAATTCATTGAACTTCATAACTGCAATAGAAGAATTTGCTGGAAAAACTGATTAAAAAATAAATTGAAGGCAGAAATACATAAAACTGAAAGAATAAATTATTTGGATTAGCATTTTTTTATTGATTTACTTAAAAGCGAAATACTCATTTTGAATACAGATATATGAAATTACATCAATAAAGAAATGTTATGCTAAAATTGGATAAGAAATCCATTTATTTTTCATTTGGGAGTTCCTCCGATAGTAAAAACCCAGCTGTGACTGAGTTATCATGAATATGCAAATTGATTTCCTGGGATGATGTGTAATCGATTGATAATCCGTTTAAATCACGTGATTCTCCAGAATCAACGAGAAATGCTCGAGTTATTTTCCAGAAAAATTTCAGGAGAAAGTAAGATGAAAAAATTATAATAAGTCCACTAAATCTATGGTGGATCTTCTTAAGCTGTTTCACCAATTGAAAACAGCTTTCAAAAAAGGACTTAAATTGGAATGTAATGTCCAGGAAAGGTGAGATGCTATACATCTTTGCTAAAGGTGAATTCAACACATTTTTTTTCTACTATGGATTAGGAGTTGTTTGTGTCAAACGCAGTTTCTACAAACTGTGTTTCTTTCAGAGATTCTCCGATTGATGGTGTTCAACAAGACATGCAGGATTTAAAATTTTATTTGTATTACTAAAAATGTCATCACATGAAACATTTTTTGTGAAATAAAACATCATAATGCTTAGAAGAATGTCACTTCAATTTTATAATATCTTTATTAGGTAACCATTAAATTAAAATGTAAGAGATTATTTTTATTTTTATGAAATAAAACTATTTACAGCTTTACGTAATTGAAAATATTTCTAAATCATAATGAGGTATTTGGAATAATTCCTTCAAAACAGATTTTTTTTTAAACATTTTCTTTTATTTCATTTGAACTATTAAGAAAAAATTTAAATATGTATCTTAAACTGGGTTTTTAAGTAAACATTTCGTTTAATTAAATTCATTTATAAACTATTCAAATTCATTTTTCTTTTTTTATAGAAAGCTCAACAACCCTGACATAGTTTTACTAAAATGATAATTGAAATTCACATGTTACGAATCAGCTCCAAAAAATAATCACATACAAACTAAATTGATTTTTATTTCTTATATCCATTTCTGGATTTACAAAGAATATTTCTTGATAAGAAATAAAAATCATGAAATGTATAAACTAGAATCACTTATAATAATATTACTTTCATTTATCATTCATAAAATAATCAGAAATCTAATTTTATCTAACTTAATTTATTTAAATTTCAGCCTTTCTGACCGGGTGAGGTGTGGCTGTATATATTCTTTATATGATGGGTATTATCATGCTTCTTATGTTGCCAAAGTGTACGAACACCTTTTAGGTTTATCAGTTATATTTCAGACATAGAACTATCAATTCATGCCAACGTCCTGTATCCCTCGTAGATTTATATAATTAAGACCTTATCCTTTATAATTTCTATATCATCCTGCATTGAAAGGCCGTATTTTTCCTATATGGATCTAACACAGCTTCGATATTATGTATCATTCTATATACTCTTTTTAGTATATCTAATTATCTCTATATACATTTGCCCTAAATAATGTGAGCAATTAAATCATCTGTTGGATTCTTGTGTATAAATAACGCTGGACTAATATGATTCTTTCGCATGCATTCCTTTGAGCGGTTATTAGACACAAATAGTTTTTACCGAAAATGAAATTAAGGACCACTGGAGGATAACCAAAAACGGAATCCTTTGAAAATGTTTTAAGTAAATGGAAGTAAATGATCCTGGATTAAATTCTATTCAAGAGCCCAAAAGAAGAAAAAAAAAGCATATCACAAGAATAATTAATGCAGGTTCCAATTATGGAAACATAATTTGTAATGAGTCTGCATGGTAATTTGTTCTTCATAATCATAAAGATAAGGGGAAAAAATGAAAAGTACCTTTAAACTGTGTTTACAGCCTCCCCTTTCCATGAAGCCTAAATTGAATTTCCCTGAGTTATGAGATGTTATTTTCCCGTAGAAAGTAACGTCTTGTAATTTAGCAAACACCGGGAAGTGGGTCCGTTGTATTTGGAAGTTAATGGTATGCTAATTGAAATACTTGTACCAAGAATGAATTACTTTGTGTTGGTTTTGTCAGGTTTGTATTTCAGAAGAATGCAATATATAAGGATTTGTATTCCGTGTAGATGAGGTTTTGACATTTTTGAAGAGAATATGGCGTTTTTTTAATTGGCATTAATTTCAATCATTTGTGACTAAAAAAATGCAGTATGTTTCTGATACTAATCGCTAAAAAATATACAAATATCATTTAGTTATTATTTATTTAGATTAAACAGCAATCTTACATGATTTAATTATTGCTCTGGTACTAAATTTACAGCGAGCTCAGACAATACATTTGAATAAAACTTTTGTGATGATTTTAAAATTCTTATATAACTAAATATTATTTTTATGTTACAAAAAAATTCTACTTTATTTTGTTAATAAACAATGGTAATCTAATGCTTTCCATCATTTAAGCATTTCAATTTTTTGCAATATGGGACTGTTTTTTGGATAGCAGTAATGTTTTTTCAGTGATGATATTTTATATTATTTTTAAGCCCTATTAAAATTTGTAGATTATATTAAAGTGCCATCAAGGATTTAACAATTATGTGTCTAAAATTACATAATAGACAGCTCGTGCATTGTAATTTTTTTGACATTAAAATATAATTATTATATATTTACGCGTTCTCTTTAATTGACTAATCATATAGTTTCAATATTCCTATAAATCCTAGAAGAATATATTTTATCCAGTATAGCGTTATTCCTTTCATGCTAGTCATATGATGAAATCACTAGAGCTATTATGGTTAGCTATTATTAGGCTAATAATATACTGTTAAACAAAATACATATGATGGTAATAATGGCAATGGTAATAATTAATAATGGTAATAATAATGATGGTAATGATGTAATGGTAATAATAATGATGGTAATGATACAATGGTAATAATTTATATATCTATATTCATCTCTATAAAAATTGGAACCCTCAAATTTATAGGGGTATAGCATTTGGTGCAAGTGACAAAATTGCAATATACCAGTTGATGTTCGTTCTCATCCTATTCAATAAATAACCTAAGAAAGAGAAAGGAGAGTATACTCTCTATGCAGGTAATAGGTCTCTGTATATAGTTTATCTGCTGCAGAGAAATACTTTATAATGAGAGATTACATATTATATGTTAACCTTGTTGTCATCCGTACAGTTCAGTTCATTTTGAGTGCTACCCTTAAGTGTCATCAGTCATCGCCTCAGTTTGTAGTAGCTAATTGTTATATAACTTTATTTAGCACCCCACATCATCCAAGTATTTAGGAATCTGTAGCAAAAATATTCAATTAAAAAATTGCTCAATTCCAGAATTAAAAGAGTACAATGAAATATAACATACACACAAAAAAAAGATAATATTCCATGGTATTATGCAACTAACAAAGGAATAAGTGAAACCAAAAGTATACAGTACCGAAGTAATAAATAATGGTTAGAAACAAGATATGAAAACTAGAGTATTGCAAAATAGTTTAGCATAGGTTAATTTGGCATAGGTTTGTAACATTACTAACAGATACAATATATATATATATATATATATATATATATATATATATATATATATATATATATATATATATATATATATATATATATTCATGTATGTGTGAATGTTGAGGTATACTTAAAATATATATTACTGAGAAGTTCAATTGTTTATCTGAACTTATTACATCGTCCCAATAATTCGCAGCCACAAATTTCGAAAATTCTTATTAATTATATTTTAATTAAGTAAAAGAATCTATTTAATTTACTGTCAACCCATTTTCAATGTACAAGATGGCGCCAACCGCATAAGTTAAATGGCGTAATAAATTAGTTTATAGTAAAAATAAATTATTATTGATGATAATTTAGTAGGTGATAATTTACAGTATTATTTTGAATTTATCTTCTAATCTAACTCTATTATAAACGTAACTGCTTATAGATTAAATTCGAAATATAAACATATATATCGGTTAAAGTTACTCTTAAGACTAAATTCTTAGTTAAGGTTAATTGATTCATTTAACAATTTATATTATTTAAGGCGAGTTATTTAAAATATCAAACTTTTAATTCTGCATAAATATTTTTATATAAAATTGATCAAATCTAAACTATTTTATTTTCTATAATTGGACAATATTGGATCGTATCTGCTGGTTGTGTGATATAAACATGAAATGCTTTAGATATGAATAAATTAAAAATCTAAATGGAATTTGAACATATATATAAGTATAAATAATTAATTAAAGAGGATTCCAAAACCACTACAAACATCCATGCCTGGACTCAAAGCCGAAACCTGTGGTACCGAGCACTTGGCCATTCAGGCCCCATAAGTGTAATTAGGAAGATTATTAAATATATTTATGATGCTTTGAAAGATAAAGAAATTACAAAATAAAGTTAGTTAAAAATTAGAAAATAAAATATACTCATGAAATAAAAAAAACCTGGAAATAAATTGCGGTGTGTTCCATAAAGATTATTAAAAAATAAAAAATAAAAATAATTTGAAAATAAAAACAGGTAAAAAATTACTCTGATAACTGAACAACTATTAAACTAAGTGTTCATTATTAATAAATTGCTAACTATTTTTTTAATTGTATGTGTAAAAACATTTCTGTTTAAAATCATTTATCTCTTATGAAATTAAGTATTTATACATAATTATACTGTCTTCACTAATTTGAATTTTCTTTTGTTATAAAATTGATCGCATAATAAGTTTTATTTACTCATTAAGAAATAAATTATTGTTAACATGTAGAAAAAAAATTAAAGAATTTTGTTCTCACTTAGCTGTGTAATTAGCTTCATTAACTTTTACAAACAAATGAAATTTTTGTCTTTAGTAATTTTTTTTCTGAAGGAATTACTGATTGTTGATACTTATTTTCCTTTTTAAAAATGCTACGATTTTTAAATCAATGTGTTTAATAGTAACTACTCCTGGATTTAAACATTTTGGTTTTTACATAACTTTTTTTTTCTCATGTGAAATATCTGAAATGCATATTTATTATGCTTTGTATTGTATTCATGCAAATGAAATGTTTACATCGCTAAATTTGTTACTTTATTCTTATTATAAATGTATTATAATCCCTTAAAATTATTTCTCAGTCAGAAAATTCATTTAAGCGAGTCTATTTATTTTAAATGTACTGCAACAAATCTCTAAGATAAACTTTATTTAAAAAGTTAATCAACTTATGTTATTTTCTTAAAAATTCTTTTTAATTTTGCATATTACTTTTGAATTTCAGTAGATTAATTTTCTAAAATTATTATATAAAATTTAAATATATATATATATATATTACAATTTGATAATACACTGTACATTTTGTTTGAAATTGAAAGCATAAATCTTGCTTCATTTATTCTATTAAGAGCGTTAGATACACACATAAATAAAAACTTTTTTTCTACTTAAATACTAAATTTTTCATACTATAAATCTAGAATTTATAATTTTATATAAAAATTTATTCTTCTTTAAAAAATTATTCCAATTAAAAAAGCAATGTGTTTTATTTTCTATGATATTATATATATTATGTTTATTATTTATATTGTATTATATTATGTTTATTATTTATATTGTATTATATTATGTTTTATTTATATAATAATACAATTGTAATAATTGTATCTGATTAAATCTAAAATTCAAAATCATAAAGATAATTTTTCCCCCTTTAAACCTGTTTCATCCCAACCTTATCATAGGAGGTATATCAGCAATTATTTTTATACACAAAATTAAATAATACATTTAAAAATTGTTATAAAGTTTTCATATAATCTTCAATTAAATTTAAAAATTCTAAAAAAATTAAAATTTATTTTAAAATTAAATTTAAGAAAATTAAAATTCTTTTTAAATCTCAATTTAAAATTGGTTTTAAAATCTTCAATTTCTCTTAAAAAGGAGAATTTAATAGAATATAGTAGCTTCAAAAGATAGGTATTATGTATAGGTATTACGTTATTAATTACAAATTGGATAATAGAATTTTAAAAATATTAATTATGTATATATTTTTATATACATTACACATTTTCTTTATTATTGTACTTCTTAAATAATACAAAAAATGGGAATGAAAAATAACAGTATAAAAATTGAAAGCTATGTGCCAACACAAAATCAAATAATGCGTTTTAAAATTGTTATAAATTTTTCTATAATCATCAACAAAGTCTTGAAAAGGGGAATTTAATAGATTATAGTATCTAATTAAAGAAATAATAATTAGAAATAGCTGCTTTTTCAATTTAAATATTTTACTCGCAAAAAGAATGTGTTTTTATTCCTTCGTCTTGTAAGCAGAAATATCAAAATTTAATAATGAGGAATAAATTAAATGCAAATTAAATAAATGCAATTAAAATAAATGAATTAAAATAAATGCAATTAATTACAAGAAATACAATAAAATATGAAAAATTTGAAACAAATGAATACATTTAATATAATAAAATAAATGTAAAAAAATAATATTAAAAAATAATTATATATATATATATATGTATATAATAAGTATTAAATATAAAAATAAATACATTTCGTGAATAATAATTTTATTTATCATTTCATGATAAAAATATAACTTAATAAAGCTGACCACAGGATAATATAATTAATTTTTATTTCTAATCTCCTTTTGTGGTTTCGGATATGAAAATATATGTATACCGGTAGTTGATATACAAACTACCTCTAAAAAAATCATGGGCCATCTTGTCATTTTTTATGGGTATTTATTATAGGGAAACCCCCTTAAAAAATAAGGATAAAAATAAGGAGGTTAAGTTCAAATACTTTCTCCAAATGTATTCATTTATTAAAAATCTAATTTAGGAACAATTAACACATTTAAAGTAGCAATTTTTTTTCGAGACACAATTTTTGTTTTTCTTATTTTTTATACAAATTTTTAGAAAAAAAAGGACAAAAAGTCTTTTTTATACACAATTCAGTTTAACTTAATTTTTTTTTTTTTTTAAGAAATACATAATTTTAAACATAAGGAATTTTGAAAATGAAACAATTAATAAAACCAACGAACACAAACTTAAGAGATGAAAAAAAAAACCTTTTTTTTTTTAATTCCAAAACTCTTAATTATCTAAATTTATAATGAAAGCTAAATGACATTTAGGAAGGCTAATTTATTCTACATTACGTATAGTTTCATCTCTGTTTATTTAATTATAATACACTTCTTTTTATCCATTTGGATAATATGCTAAAATCCTTCATACAAATCTCTAATACTAATTTTTTCATTACTTCCCCATTATCCTGCATTAGAGAACAATAAGAACTATTAAGGAATAAAAAAAATAATTTATGATTTTTTTTTAATTTCTGTCAATCCTTTTAAGTGTTTTTCATTTCTTTGGGGAAAGAATAAAATGAGCTCAAATATCTTTTTTTTTTTTTTTGTTATTTTTTATACAAGTAATTGTGGTACTTCCATTTAATAGATGTAGGTGTTTTTTTTTTAACTGATTGATAAAAAACGTGACTATTTTTTCATTTAAAGTATTTTTAAGCATGTATTAATAATCATCATTTTCCATGTTTAATAATTTTTTTAAACATTTGAGTAGGGGTATAAGGCTTTTGAGGATTGAATTTAAATTATGAACGCAGACGTTTTTCTTAATGTGTTAGAACCTCTACTTCCATTAGATGTCAAGAAAAAGAAGTTGTATCAAGTTATAAAAATATGTCATTCTTTGAAATTACTTAAATAGCAATGGTAATTTAAAACTTATTCTCAGACAAAAATTAAAGCCGTAATTTAGATGTCACGTTGAAAAGTTTTTTTATTAAAAAATATTTTTTTAAATGTCATTAAGTTTCTTAGATTGCCAATTTAAGTATATATTTCCTTCCTGAAGATGTTAAATTAGAGCACTTTTTTTCTACTAAAAATGAAACAAAATAACTCGTTAATTTTGTTATTAAAAAGTTAATATTGGATTAATACATAATTATCATGCTTTTCTTTGACGTGCTATATTTTAATAAATTTATAATATTTTATGTTGTTGTTGCTTATCCCCTTGATTTAGAATCCTAAACCAAGTCCAGTAGATCATGCTGCATCAATAGATCGTAAACTGTCCTCCCCTCATTCAACAGTTGCCTCACAGAGGCACCAATACAATCTATGAGATGAGAGGGAGATGCGATGGTCGAACAATGACAAAGGGCATATGTCTTCTCGTCTCCATTGAAGGTCAAACTCTTAATGTGGCCAGTCCTTAGTCTAGCTAAAGCCGTCTGAGCAGGTCTAGGACAGGAGCACTGTATGGACATACCAGGATATTTAGCGGCGTACCATGCATGAATTGGTGGCGACCTCCAAGAGGTATTCACTCTGGCTAAAGCCATGGAATGAACCTCTGAAGCTAACAGATTGGAAGAAGAAGCTTTGGGAAGTTCGCAACCTTCCCTAGCGAGCAGATCAGCAATTTCATTTCCGTAGATGCCCACATGGGGGGAATCCACTGCAAGCACACCGATCCGATCTGGTCCAAAACAGCTAGTTTGGAAACTATATCCTGCCCCAATTTGTCCAAGATACTTGGCCAATTTTTCAAATACTGTATTGAGCTCTTACTATCAGTCAGGATCCAAACATCAGGTACTTTAAAGTCTAAAGCTAGATTCAGAGCTTCGCTTATAGCAGTTAATTCTGAGCGGAATACTGAGCTGTGGTCCGGGTTTCTAAAACGATATCTAAATTCTCCTGTACTTGTCTTCATAAAAATTCCGCTACCTGTTCTTCTAGAGTCAGATTTGCTTCCATCAGTGTAAATAACCAGGGCCCGAGGAGAAATGTTATTGATGATCTCGAGAGCCAAGTGACGCAGCAACTCCGGGTGTTCTTCGTGTTTGATAAATTTCACATTCAAGTCTTCATTACAAGTTACATTACTAAGTACAGTATTAGGTGTCAGTAGATTAAAAGGAACACTGGGCTCGACTTCAATATCTGCCAATCCCTGCTTCCATATTAAACCCAAAGGGCTGTCCTTTTTTAATCTTTGGTTATTCGTCCAGTTCGATAAAAGGTTAGATTATCTGTTTTAAAGCTTAAAACTCTTTAGCTTTGCGACGTACTTCGATTTGCGTACTTTGCGTACTTTGCGTACTTCGATTGCGTACTTTGCGACGTATTTATTTCTCTTCTCAATGAGAGGGGCTGAAGATCAGCTTCATAACAAGCAATATCATTGGGACAACTGTGCCTGAGACCAGTGATAATTCTGGCAGCACTACATTGTATTCTCTCTAGTTTTTTAGGTTAGTATTTGCAGCAACTTGATAGATCTGGTAGCCATATTCAAGGATTGGCCTTATAAGAGCAGTATAAGTGATCTTGAGTGTGCCTGCATCGGCTCCCTAATCTCTTCCAGAGATGTATTTTAGTAGCTGAAGCCTTTTCCTACCCTTCTCACAGAGTCTGTTAATGTGCTTACTACAGTTAATTTCAGTATCTAGAGTAAACCCTAGATAGGTAGGAGTTTTAGTCGAGTCTAGTAATTGTCCCTTTAGAAAAATTTTTGGTTGATAGTTGAACAAGTGTCTGTTAGTTGTGAAGAGGCAACTTATAGATTTGGTTGTGTTAAAAGCCAATTTATGCTCATCTGCAAAGTGTTGAATTTTCTCCAAGGTGTCGTTGAGTGTTTTTTCTAGTTTAGTTAAATCCGAATTGTGGTCCCAAACGATAATGTCATCAGCAAAGATGCCTATTTGACAAGGGGAGACAACTCTCTCGATACCAGTCAAATATAATGAAAAGAGGGTGGGGCTTAAAACTGAACCCTGTGGGATTCCTTGATATGTTTTAAAAATTTCGGACAAGCTGTTCTGATATCTCACTCGAAATGATCTGTTTTTCATAAAATCTGAAAGCCATGGGAGTGCACGACCCTTTATATCAAACTCTGAAAAGCATTTCCCCAGTAGCTTATTTTTCCAAACTTTGTCAAAAGCCTTAGTGAGATCGAGAAATACGGCCATAGTGTGTCTGGAAGGCTTCATATTGTGGGCATCCCTAACCCGTTGGACAAAGTAGAGTATTTGGTCGATTGTACTATGTCCCTTGCGAAACCCATATTGTTCTTGTGGCAGCATGTTACGGTTCATGAGATGAAAAGTAATTCTCCTCAGGATAATTCTCTCCATAAGTTTACACATCATGCAAGTGAGTGCAATTGGTCGATAGCTTCCCATGCTACTAGCATCCTTATTTGGCTTACGAATGGGAACAACAATCGCAGTTTTCCATTGCCTAGGTAATCTACCCAGTTTCCATGATAAGTTAAAAATATGCAGGAGTCTTTTAGTTGCACATGATCCAAGATTTACTATAAATTGTCCATGTATACCATCAGGTCCCGGTGATTTCTTGGAATCTAATTGCTGGATGGCATAAAGTAGTTCTGAAGAAGTAATTGGAATATTAAATAGTTCATTACTGGCTGGAACCCTGCAAGATCTGATTAGTTTTCTGGTCGCTCTGCCAGTCTTTTTGTTCTCCCTTCCTAAGGCCAATTTGCTTTCTTCAGAATAGTAGTTTCCCAATGCATCTGCAGTTTCTTTGTCATTTACAGTGGAAGTTCCATTGATACCAATGATAGAATTTGTATTTTCTACCTGTGGTTGTATTTTGTCAAGTTTTTTGGCTAATCGCCAAAGTATGGTATTAGGAGTTTTATAATCCAAGCTCTTACACAGGTCCTGCCAAATGCTCTGCTTTATAGAACAATACTCCCGTTTGATCTCAGCATTAATTTTATTAAGTTCAATTCTGGCATCTGTGTTTTCATTTAAATTATGGCTCTGCATCAGATGTTCTCTTTTGGCCAATAATTTTTGTAAGTCCTGTGAATCATTGGTGAAAGCTGGTCTTGTTTTCTTATGCTTACCTCTTGGTACAGCACCCTCTGCAGCCGTAAAAATAGAATGCTTAAACACAAACCATTCATTTTCTAGATTTTCTGTAATAGGGTTCTTCTGAAGCTGTTCGTTTAGGTTTTTCTCAAATAAAGTCCAATTAGCTTTTTTAAAATTCCAATATATATTGTTGTTTCCGTAGGTCTTGATGTCGTAGTCCAACTCAATCAAAATAGGGTAGTGATCACTTCCAACATAGTCAACAACTTTCCATGAGCAATATGGAAATAAGTCTGGACTAGAGATGGTCAAGTCGAGTGCATCAGTAGTATTATAACTATGAGAACGATATGTGTGGGTTCCATTATTTAAGAAAAGAAAGACTTTATCATTTGATAAGTTTTCCAGATCCTGTCCCCTATTATTTTCCAAAGCACAACCCCAAGCAGTGTGCTTAGCATTTAAATCCCCAAGAAGGACTGTAGCATTGGTAAATAGTCCCTCCAAAGCATCCAAATCTAATTTCTGATTATTCGGGGGGTGATACAAATTAAAAATGTTAATGTTATTGTTATGTTTCCTTGACAAAACTGTAATTCCTTGACTTTCCAGACTTTTCCTCGGTGAATTGATGCGGTCGATCCTCTGAAAATACACATCTCTAATTAGAAACATGAGGCCTCCACCGCCATTGGAAGACCTGTCCTGACGGACTATGTTATATCCTTTTACTCTTAGTCGATGTCTTGTATTTAATTTCGTCTCTTGGAGAGCAATAATTGACACTTGGTGTTTGCTGGCAAGCTCTAAAATCTTATCAAGTTTGACTCTCGAAGACGAAGTACACAGTCCATTTATATTGCACTGTAAAATGCGAAGTTTCCTTATTTTTCTACACTTGGGGGGAGACTGTAACTTTTTCGAGCGGAACCCTCTGCCTAAATCTCGCTCGCGTCCCTGTTTATCCAGCGCGACGGACGATGCTGTATTTCTAACATTTAGATGCAACTGATCCATGGCTAAGGGCAAGAAGCAGCTTCAATTTGGAGAAGAACCACGAGGGCTGAAGTCTGACTTTTTCCTCCAGGTGCCTGCTATGCTTTAGCTGGATGTAATAGGGTGGCCTTCACGCCTTGGGTAGCCCTACCAGGAGTAAAAACTCCCGACGTACATCGCCCACCCCATCCAGGGGCACTCTCCCGCCACGATGAGGCAGCATAGCAGGACTTGGGAGGGATAATATTTTATAAATTTATAAATGAAAATATCCTTCTACTTTTTGGTTATAAAATTGCTTGCCGATAATCATTCGACATCACTCATATACGTCATATTATGCTGTACCACATTGAGAAAGGATGGAAAGCAGCACAGTCATTTCGCGATCTAAACGAACTTTTCGGTGAAAGTCGATGCAGGATGGTTTTTCCGTTTCAAAATCTGGCAATTCTAGATTGAAAGATAAGGCAAGAAGAGGTCGACCATCGGATTTCGACGACCAGGCACTTTTAGCAGCCGTGGTAGTGGACGAAAACTTGATAACTCGAATGCCGGCCGACAACTTCAAGGAGGACCATTCAACCATCGTTCGTTGTCTCAAAAAGCTTGGAAAGGTGTGGAATTTGGATGGATGAGTTTCCCACGAATTCAGCGACAACAATAAAATCCAACGTTTCACCGATTTGCTTCAACGAAACGAGCGGGTCCGTTTCTGAAGCATCTTGTAACTCGGGATGAATCATAGCTTCTCTTCAAAAACCTCAAAAGAAAGAAGGTCTGCGTTTCGCCAGAAGTTTCACCAAAAGTAATAACGAAGGACGTGAACTGTAAGAAGGCAATGTTGTGTGCTTGGTGGAACAGAAGCGGAATCCTCCATTTGGAAATCATCTTAAACGTGATTTGTTATTGGTGGAATCCAACCCAAAAATGAGTATGAGTATGATTATCGACACGCATTTTTATAACCTAAAAGAAAAAGGCTATTTTCTTTCATAAATTTATAAAATATTGTAAATTTTTATTAAAATATAGCACATCAAAGAAACGCCTGATAATTATACACCAACACAATATTAAGGCATTCATTGGAGTTTTTATTCGTTTATGCATTGTACATGAATTTATGCGAATTTTTAAGAATTTTTAAAAGGCGTTAATCTTTAATCATTTGTAACCATCAAGTAATTTTATTATTGAAAATATGTTAAAAATATAATAATTGATTATAGATTAAAATATAAAATTTAAACATCTATGCAAAAAAAAAATATTCTCAAAATCAAATATGAACCAAATAGTTTTAGGATTCAAAATAACTATTAAAACAAAAATTAAAACATAATCACGAATACAGTATTTCGGAATATGTTAAATATAGAACCTTCAGAAGCAAATAAACTCAATAAATATATTGAAATGAAATCTATTCTTTTTTACTTGTATGTTTGAATTTTCAACCATAATAAAATATAATTTTATGTTAATTAAACAATTTTAAATATAATTGTGTTGGTTATTTAATGATATGGAAAAAACAACTGAATAAAATGTAAGTAAATCATGGAACAAAAAATTTAAAAGAATTGAAATGAAGTAATATAAATATTAAAATTTAAGTTATTGTTTAATTGTATAATAAAATTGCTTTATTATCTCTTAATGTAGCCTAGAGCCTAGAGAAAAAATAAATATAAATATATGGTTTTTAAACTGGTCGAATTTAAAATTCTCGCAACTTTTTATGAAATATCCGGTTTAAATTTATAGTGAATAAGCAACAAAACTTTTTTTGGTTGAGTTAAAAAGTATCAATGATATTTCATTGTACACAAACAAAAATTGTAAATTACTTTAGAAAATAATTTGAACTAAGTATTCAATAAATTAATAAAAACCAATAATACAGTATAGTTATCAACATAGCTTTCTGCATTATTTATTGGTAATTTTTTTTCAAAAAATAAATAAATAAATAAAACATTTTATGAGAATAGTTCTACTACCTGTCTTCTCCTTCATAAATAATCAAGATTATTAATTAAAATCAATTATGGAAATATTTATTTAACTTTATCAAAGTTTCAAACTTTGTGTAGTCAACGATGCTAGTGCAAAAATTTCCCTTTCGTTTTTAATATACCAATAGTTATAACAATATTTGTGGCAATACCAATATTTATAAGAATATTTGTGCACTAATATTTATAACAATATTTGTGGCAGTACCAATATTTATAACAATATTTGTGGCAATACCAATATTTATAACAATCGCTGTGGCAGTACCAATATTTATTACAATTATTGTGACAATACCAATATTGATACAATATTTGTGGCAATACCAATATTTATAAAAAAATTTGTGACAATACCAATATTTATAACAATATTTGTGGCAATACCAATATTTATAACAATCCTCGTCAAGCAGAGAAATCCGATGTTATAAATTACTAACCAAAGGCGCGAAACAAATTCATTCTCAACTCGGATAAAACTGGAGATTTTTGCCAATTTTTATGAATTTTTGAATGACTTTATAAATAGAGAGAGCTGTTGCTCTAAAAAAAGATGTTTTTGAAATCAATTTTTTTTGTTAACACCAGCTTCTTCGAAGACGAAGGGACATAGGAGCTATTTTATATTGTTAGAAGTGGTTTTATATAGCCAAAATCGAATGTTATTACATTTCAGTACTTTTATGTCGTATGTCATTCTGAAATATATTCACACTGTAGGTTAAGAAATCATAAAAATTGGGAACATTTTATAACCTTTTAAAATTTATATATTTCTCGTACAAAGTTCAGAACGTTTAATTTAAAATGTACCAGTGTTCAGAAAACCCAAATATTGATATTTTGTACTTATTGTAGAAAATGTATATTCACCGACGAGAAAAGATATTTCACATACCATATCAGTTTTCAGATTCAGAAATTCCTATCCATAGGTAATATTTATTCCTTGAATTGCATATGGTTGAGTCTTCCGAGCCATTTTATTAGAAAGTTGAGGTTTTAAATTTTTGCATGAATATCATTCAAGACACAAAATTGACAGGTAACTGTCATAAAATTTCAATTCAGTAAGAATTTGTGGATCTGGAAAACTCTTTATATGACACATGTAAAATCTGAAATATGCCAGAATTACAAAGATTTAAAAAAAGTCAGAATAACGTAAAAAAGAAATAATTTAGAATTACCTATTACATTTTTGTTAGTAAGTATAAAAGAAAAAAAATATTAGTGGACATAGCGCATAATTTCTGAATGGTCAGAGAAAAGTTTGAATTTAATAAAGGAATTTCTTTCTGCAAAATTTACAATTTCGGATCAGAGTTTAATACTATTAAACCATTCATTCGCATTGTTTTAAATAATATTAGTATTTCAAGTCCAAACATACAATAAGGAAGCATCTATTAACATTTTTAAATAAAAAATAAAAAATGTAAATTTATCACAATCTTACAAGATAAAGGCTAATTGCACAACATGCTATTAATTGCTACAGTATAAACGGAGCTCATTTCCACAGAAAGTGGAATCCTTTGTACTTTCACAGACCAGCGTCATTAAAATGTCGGAATATACTGGAAACTTTTGCAGGAGGGACTTGCAACCGCAAAATACTTTCAGACAATAAACGTCTGGAACACAGTTGCCGTTTTATGAGCGGTGCACCTGTTCGAGGATATTTTCTCTCTCAAAAGTTCCCATGGAAATTTTCGATGTTTACTGTATTCTTAAGAATGTATTTCTCGGCACCCGGAGACAACTGTATTGTTTCGTAATATATTTTCATGTAAATGAGTTTAGGTGGCTAAATCTGAATCGAAGGTAAATACTTCATTAGAGTTGGAAAAATAATTCTATAATGAACATTCTAATTAATTTCATATATATATATATTATTTCTCAAAAATGCGAAGCACTGCAAAGTTTTCTTTGCAGTTTTATCTACGCTACATTAGACATATTATTAATCTTCCCACCTAATAAGTAACATATACATTCTTAAGACAATAACACCATTTAAAAGCTTATTGAACTGATTGGCATGCGTATTGTAGTATTTATTTTTATAATATATTAATATCCAATGCAATTAATAATATTAATTATTACTGATTCATATATAATTAAAATATGCAAGTATTATGATAGAAATGAAAAGCAAAGGAAAAATATTATAATGCAGAAATACGGACAACAGAATTTATGAGATGATTTGCTTTCAAAGTTAAAATAAAGCTTTTAATTTCTAGTTGTAGTGTTATCAGTTGTGCAGATGGATTGTAACTGGGTGTAGTTGGGTTGAGACTTGAGACACTGATTTGAGAACACCCAGTTTTAATTACACAACCACAAACATGACACACGTACAATATTCACTTTTAAAGATATATTATACATTCGGAAAAAGAAAGTGAAAAACAAAGATACTCAGCTTTGCGCGCTGGATGAGCGGAATATACTTCCACTTCGGGTGAGAGTCTGTACGTCAACAAATACACAGAGTTGTGCTAAATATATTTTCTCTAGTGAGGAGATTGCATACTAAATGCTCCTTAGCGACAGCACCAGTTGCACTGTACTTCCACTCGAGTGAGAGATTCATGGCCTACTGACCGTTTTTCCTGAATGCCACAATGGAGAGAGAGAATCAATACATATATGTATTGATTATATATATGTATATAGAAATGATTTTACATAAAGCACTTAATTCTTTTATCTAAATAAAAGTTATATGTTAAAAATCTAATATTTTACATGATTGCAATTGTGAAAATTTCTTTATTCTTATTCTTTGAATATCAAATAGTAAACTATTTGTTTTGACTAGCAAATAGTAAAAATTCATTTCATCATGCCAAACTTTTGCAAATCGTTTCGCACGGATTGCATGCAATACAAAAGCATAAAAATATAATCAATATAATTAACATTGCAGTCTTTTGTCTCTAAATTCAAAATTTAAAGTTTTATTAGAGCATTCAATTTATTATCCTTTACAAAGAATTCGCTGAGCATGGAAATATTTCTCAACACAGTCTATTTCTGAAAAATGAATTTCCCTTCTTGGAATCCAGTTACACTAAAATAAAGACTAACCTGACCTATTTACCGTCGCTAAACAAAGAATATCTTGATTTATGGTAGAGTAAATCTTTTGTGCATTGCGAACAAGTTGGATTCTATCGTAACAAGCATACAGACAGAAGATGACTGTTTTAGAAGAATATTTATTTGGTTTTCGTTCCATGTCTTATGTAGATATCTGAAATTTATTTTTATTTTAAACTTTGAAGTAAAGATATTACTCCTGGTCCTTTTATTTTGTTTTTTAAATTATTGATCCTTCAATTATCAATCCCAACCACATAATCTTTTTTAAATCTCTATCCTATAAATATTTATTTTTATCCAGCTCGAAACTATCAGACTCTGTAGCAAACGATTTACTAACCACACAATTTGTTTGAAAAATAAAATAAGCTCTGGTCTTTAGTTTTCCTGAAATGTTTTAGTAGACAATGAAATCTAGTTACTAAGAGTTGTTAAGCATTGAGAAAAGGTTTACTTTCGACATAAATGAATAAAGTTGGAGAAAGATAGCTGTTCTCCGTTTGGAAACTAAATTCTGTTGTAACTCTTAAAAGAAAGAAATTATCATTTACAAGCATTATTGAAATTCATAGATGAATCCTTTTGGCGACATGGCGATTCTCATGTCCTCTTATATTCTTTTCATGAGAGCTATGTCTAAAAGAATTTTTTTTCAATACATTTGTTACTAGAATTTCAGAACACAAATTTGCACTTTATGCCAGAAAAGTTTTCAACATTATATTATTTTATTCATAGAAGAAATAATAGCTAACAAAAATTCATTTTTATCAATGATCATTATAAATCTTTAAAACAGCGGGACATTTTATGGGTATCGTTTCTAAACTTATTCTAAATTCAAAACTAAATAATAGTAATAAAAATATTAAATTCGCTCAATAAATATATTTTTATTGAAAGTGTACGTATTATACATTTTCTTAATACTTTAAAGATAATTCTTTAAAAATAAAGCAAAAATACTTTTTGGAAATTATTATTTTGATGTCTTAAAGAAGTAGGGTCAGAACATTAATATCAATGTCTGAAAAGTAACCTGAATTTCCTTTACTATTATGATGATAGACACTCAGTATGAATTCAACATTACTGAGGATGCATTATTAAGGAGCCTTCTATACTATACCTTTAATATTCAAGGATAATCTGCAGGGTAGATAATTCAGGAGATTCTACTCACCTCCATTGGGAAATTTTCCAGATTTATCTTATTTTCCTCTATGTAGACACATAAGCCATTGGTTCAGTTTGTAATATCTAAAATTAAGCTACTTTAATTTGAAAATTAATCAACCAAATCAAACTTTAAAGAATTTATTAAATTTGACACTAATAAAGACCTAATAATGATGATGCTTTAATTCAATGAATAATAATTTAATGGTTTTTTATGGTACATAAAATATTTTTAAATACGTTGCAGTTGTCAGATGTGGAAGAACATTTAATACAGAAATCTTGTTTATTGCCTCGTCAATATTTAGTTATCATCAATTTATACACAAAGGCGATTATAAGAGTGTTTTACAATGTTTTCTTTATCATAACTTTCTCATTTCTATCTTAGCAATTTTGAATTTATTATATGAATTAGCAGCTGTTATAAAGAAATTATTGAAAATTGTTATACAATAGTCAATAGTAGACAATAGTAATGATAAAAGACAATAGTCAATGATTTTAACTTTAACAAATGCAAAGGATATAAAATTATTTGAAATCGTTTAAGTTGTAAAATATTAATTTTATTTTTTTCCCAAAATTTAGAAGATTGTTTTTTATACTTCAAGAAACAGAAGAAAATTCAAAACTAAATTAAATGTTTTGTAAACTTTCCATTGGTTTTTATATTTAAAATTTTAAATTAATAGTCTTTATTTATGGAAAATTTAAAAGACCTCCTTACTACATTCGCTGAAATGTTGCAAGCATCATATTTTATCTAAAATGTATATGAAAAAAATGTAATCTATTAAAAATCTCAAAACATGCAATAATATTTTTCAGCATATTATTATAATGATTGATATAGCAATAAATGTAATTAAAAATAAAAATACATTAAATGCTAATATATACGTCTGGAAAAATCCACGCCATAATAGTTTCTTTATATGCTAATCTGAATTCTTCATTTCCAAATGCACTTAAGTGAGATATATTTCCGTGGTGTGTCCAAATTAACGTCGCATGTCCTTGTCGCCATACTATTCCAACAGAGAATAGCATGCCTCGCAAAAGTTTCGTTGTTTTCCGAGCAGGACATTTTAAGGAAGATTCATTGTCCTTGTTGCAATCACTAATATCTTGGTGGAATGTATTAAGCTCCCGTGGGAATACGGAGAGACATACAGTTATGCAAATGTGATCGCTTTGACATGGATTTCAAAAGACAATGCAACTTATCAACACGTTTGAGGTCGCAGGATGTTCATATTAGAAAATAACTGAGAGTGGTGTAAAAGAACATGAGTATTTCTGTGATTTAAATAAGATGCAACGAAAGGATGAAATCTGATTTTTTCAAAAACAATTCTATAACTTCGATTATCTTCAGCTTTGAAATAATTGTACAGCTTGCGTTTCAAAAGCAGTAGTTTTTTATGTAGAATTAGATATTATAAATACTTAATAATTTAAAATATCCCTGTGTAATGTAGTGTAAAAAATTTTATTATTGCTCTAGTACGTTTATTTCTCCTCAACAGAAAGTCAATGATTCAGTAGAAAGTTAGAAAACTAAAAAAATGCTACAAATGAATATTAATCAATTCATTTCAATCTATTCCTTTTCATAAATGCATTATTTTGATTCTGGAAAATTATTTTAAATTTTATTTATTTAGAGTTATATTGAAGTCATTTAAAAATTTCAAACTGAATTTGAGTTTAGATCCAATGCTCCAATTGAACAAATAACGATCCTGATATGACAAAATTTCATTACGAATACTGAAAACTATTCGTGGGATTTGAAAAATTTGATTATTAACTTCTTATTTTATATGAAGTGATTACTTCTACTGTTAGATACTGTCTGAATAAACAAAATGGAAAATAAAAATTACTTTGCAGTGATTAAATTTATTGCTTGCTTCAAAACAAAGGAATTGTTCGCCATGTCATTAATTCCATGTAGAACTAGAACTATCTTATCAGGAAAAGGTCTTCACAATACCTGTAAATTAAATAAGGGAAAACATCTAAACGTGTCACTTTTATTTACAGAATACAAAGGCATCATTTACTCAGCGCATTTTAAAGGAAGCACTTTTTTCAAAGGATTGAATAAATAAAATGCTTTAAATTGTTCGATGAGTGTCCTGAACTATTATGAAATAATTAAGAACGTAATAAGAAGGATTTTACGAACGCTCTCCGTTAGCACTTCGTTAATTGTAAAAGGTGAGCTGTGTGACATATGCATGCCGGAATCAATTATCCCTTTCATTCGGAAAGCTTAAATTAGCGCATTCAAGGAATTAACAAAAATGAGAGGATTTAAAATGGTTGTTTCTGACGTTCCATTAAGGAATAAATATCGGAAATTTTATTCAGAGGGTGTCTGATTGAAAAGCAATTTAAATTACGTTTTTCAATTAACTTTTTCTCAAACATTCCAGTTCCTGTTTTGTAGGAAATCGGGAAATGCTTTATCTGAATTAGTAAAAACCGGGTTTCTCATTAGATAAATGCCTGGAATTTTCATGAGTATTTAATTGAATAGAAATGTTGTTGAAAAGGATTGCCTTTGATAAAAGAATTGTTTAGATTGCACAGTTTAAAATTGTAGATTTTTTTTTTAATTATTAATACTTAGGAAATTATATTTTATTTTTTCAATCTTATTTTAAACTTGAAATTAAATATTTTTCCAAAAAAATATTTTTTATATAATTTCTTTTTTTTTTATAATTTATATATTCTTTAGAAAGATAGTCATCTAACTTTAACTTTTTATGGAATCCTAGTAATCATTAATATATTTTATGAATCCCAGCATGTATAAAAATTAAATAACCGCTAAAATTCTAGTATGGATATCAAAAAAATATCATGTTATGTGAAAAATGACGGAAATTATTATTGCAAAGCATTAAAAACAATAATTGGTTTAAAGTTTTATGGAATCTCAGTTTTCCAGCAGAATAAAGTTCATGTAAATCGATTCTATACGTTGTGCTAAAAATCATCAATATTGTGATTCTACAATTGTGACACTGTTAGTGGAAAGCTTAATTAGCTTAGAATTTATACACAGTATATTAATATATAATTATTACTATATTTTATAAATTATTAATTTTCTATCATTTGAAAGTAGAAGAAATGCAGGTAATTATGGTGTAAAAAAGTCATTATTAATGCAGTACCTGACATTCCTGATGTAGACATTGGAATAATTGTTATCGAAATAAAACTGATTGGTTTCTGCTTCTTTCTGCAAAATATACAATTTCGAATCAGAGTGTAAGGCTATTAAACTATTCGTTCGTATGTCATTAAATAATGCTACTATTTCAAATCCAAACATACAATAATGAAATAGATATTAACATTTTTAAATAAAAAATGTAAATATCTCACAATCTTATACAAGATAAAGGCTTATTGCACAACATGCTATTAATTGCTACAGTATAAACGGAGCTCATTTCCGCAGAAAGTGGAATCCTTTGTACTTTCAGAAACCAGCGTCATTATCATTTCGGGATACTGAAAACTTTTGCAGGGAGGGACTTGCGACCGCAAAATACTTTCAGACAATAAACGTCTGGAACACAGCTGCGGTTTTATGAGTGGTGCACCTGTTCAGGTATATTTTCTCTCTCAAAAGTTCCCATAGAAACTTCCGATATTTACGGTATTCTTAAGAATATATTTCTCGGTACCAGGAAACGACTGTATTGTTTCGTAATACATTTTTATGTAAATGTGTTTAGGTAGCTAAATCTGAATCGAATGTAAATACTTTCTTAGAGTTGGAAAAATAAATCTGTAATGAACATTCTAATTAATTTCATATATATTTATATACATAAAGTTTTATTTGAAGTTTTAACCACGCTACATAATACATTATTTATTCCCGCTTATTAAGTAACATATATATATTCTTAAAACAATAACACCAATTAAAAGTATATTGAAATGGTTGGTATGTGTAGTGCAATTACTTTTATAATACACTAATATCCAATGCAATTAGTAACAAAATTATTAATGATTCATAAATAGTTAAAGTACGTAAGTAATAAGATAAAAATGAAAAGCAAAGAAAAATTATTATAATGCAGAAGATATGGAAAACAGAATTTATGAGTTTAAAAACTGTTAATTTCTAGTTCAATGATACTTTTTCTTCTTTCATAGATTATTATATTTAAAATGATTCTTCGAAATCAAAATTATTATAATAAGGTTTTCGTTCGAAAAATAATATTGAAAATTATACTTAAAGTAAAAAAAAAACTTAGTTATATAATCAATACAGAAATATAAGCATACAGAATACATACAGAAATAGAAATAATCATGCATAAATATAAACAAAGTAAACAACTTTTTCATTTATAGCATTATATTTTCTTAAAACAAATATTTCCATCTATATTTATTTAATTTATACGGAAAAAAATTAAATTTTAAAAATTAGTAAACGAAAAAAATATCGCACTGAATATATGATTGCAATACTACATGATAGGTTTACCTTACGAAATGCTGATAAAAAAAAAGAAAGGAAATTATTTTGAAATTAATAACTTTCAATATTTTTGAAATTAAGACTAAAATATTAGAACATTTCCTATCATTCTATAAATATTTTATTAAAATTTCTTACATTTGTAAGAAACAAATATTATTTCATTTTATTTTTATAAATATAACCATAATTTTGCTAATGACTTTACAAAACATACAAAATTCTTTTTTTTAAACTTAAACATATATGTTTAAAATCTAATATTTTACATAATTGCAATTGGGAAAATTTTCAAAACTAGCGTTTATCTTATTCTTTAATTATTTAAAGTACAAGTGTTTTGAATAGCAAATAGTAAAAATACATAATACCATGCCAAACTTTTGCAAAATGTTTCGCACGGATTGTATGCAATGTAAAAAACACACAAATATGTTAAACATTGCAGTCTTTTGTCCTTAAATTCAAAATTTAAATTTTTATTAGAGTTATCCTCAATTTGTTATCCTTTACAAAGAATTCGCTGAGCATGTAAACATTTCTCAACATAGTCCATTTCTGAAAAATGAATTTCTCTTCTTGGAATTCAGTTGCACTAAAATAAAGGCAAACCTGACCCATTTACCGTCGCTAAACAAAGAATATCTTGATTTATGGTAGAGTAAATCTTTTCTGCATTGCGAACAAGTTGGATTCTATCGTAACAAGCATAAAGAAGAAAGATGACTGTTTTAGAAAAATATTTATTTGGTTTTCTTTCCATGTCTTATGTAGATATCTGAAATTTATTTTTATTTTAAACTTTCAAATGAAGATATCACTCCTGGTCGAACTTAAATCTTTTATTTTGTTTCTTAAATTATTTATCATTCAATTACTAATCCCAACCACATAATCTATTTTAAATGTCTATCCTATAAATCTTTATTTTTATCTGGATCACTCAAAACTATCAGATTCTTTAGCAAACAATTTACTAAACAGAGAGTTTGTTTGAAAAATAAAATAAGATCTGGACTTTAGTTTTCCTGAAATCTTTTAGTAGACAATGAAATCAAGTTACTAAGAGTTGTTAAGCATTGAAAAAAAAGTTTACTGTCGACATAAAGGAATAAAGTTGGAAAAAGATAGCTGTACTCTGTTTGGAAAATAAATTCTGTTATAATTCTTAAAGAAATGAAATTATCAAGCATTATTGAAATTCATGGAGGAATCCTTTTGGCTACATGGCGATTCTCATGTTTTTCTGCTTCTTTTCATGACAGCTGTATCTAAAAGGATTTTTTTTTCAATGTCAACTGTTTTATATTTTAGTTATTAGCATTTCAGAACACAAATTTCCTCTTTATGCCAGAAAAGTTTTCGATTTAATATTATTTCATTCATAATAGAAATAATAGCTACCAAGAATTCTTATTTATTAATAATCATTATATACCTTTGAAACAGCAGGACATTTTTATGGATATCATTCCTAAAATTATTCTAATAATGTATATAATAGTAATAAAAACATTAAATTCGTTCAATAAATATATTTTTATTGAAAGTGAAAATATTCTACATTTTCTTAATACTTTAAAAATAATTCTTTAATATCAAGCCGAAAAGAATTTTTGGAAATCATTATTTTGATGTCATAATCTAAGAAGAGTCGAACAATTATTATAAAATTCACTGCTTTCCGAATGTCTAACAAGTAAACTGAATTTTATTTGCCATTGCAATGATAGACACTCACTATGTATTCAGCATTTTTGAGGATACATTATTAAGGAGCCTACTATACTATGCCTTTAATATTCAAGGATAATCTACAGGGTGGATAATTCATGAGATTCTACACACCTTCATGGAGAAATCTTCTAACTTTGTTTTATTTTCCTCACAGTAGACACATAAGCCATTGGCTCAGTTTGTAATATCTAGAATTAAGCTGCCTTAATTTGAAAATTAAATTAATCCACCAACCCAAACTTTAAAGTATTTATTATACTTGACACTAATAAAGTCCTAATAATAATGATGTTTTAATTCAATAAATAATAATTTAATGAGTTTTACGGTACATAAAATATTTTTAAATGCATTGCATTATTAATTGTGGCAGAACATTTAAGATAGTAGCGAAATCTTGTTTATTGCCTGGTCAATATTTAGCTATCATCAATTTATAAAGGCTACTGTTAGAGTGTTTTACAATGCTCGGTGTAACATATTTTATTCATTTCTTTCTTGACAATTTTGAATTTATTATATGAATTTGAAGCTATTATAAATAAATAAATTAAAATTGTAATATAATAGTCAATTGTAGACAATAGTAATGATAATGGACAATATTCAATGATTTTAACATTAACAAATGCAAACATCAGAAAATTATCTGAAATCATTTACGCTGCAAAATATTAATTTTATTTTTTTCCAAAATTTACAAATTTGTCTTTGATACTTCAAAATACAGAAGAAAATGGAAAAGCTAAATTAAATGTTTTGTAAACTATGTAAACTTTTCATTGGTTCTTATATTTAAAATTTTACATTAAGAGTCTTTATTTCATGGGAAATTTAAATGACTCCTTACTACATTCGCTGAAATATTGCAAGCATCATATTTTATCTAAAACTTATATAAAGCATAGTATAATCTATTAAAAATCTGATAATGCGCAGTAATATTTTTTAATCTATTACTATAAAGATCGATGTAACAATAAATGTAATTAAAAATTAAAATAGCTTGAATGCTAATATATACGTGTGGAAAACTCCACGCCATAATAGGTTGTTTATATGCTAATCTGAATTCTTCATTTCCAAATGCACTTAAGTAAGATATATTTCCGTGGTGGGTCCAAATTAACGTCGCATGTCCTTGTCGCCATGCTATTCCAACAGAGAATAGCGTGCCTCGCAAAAGTTTCGCTCTTTCCCGAGCAGGACATTTTAAGGAAGATGCATTGTCCTTGGTGCGGCCACTAATATCTTGGTGGAATGTATTAAGCTCCTGTGGGAATACGGAGTGACATACAGTTATACAAATGTGATCGCTTTGACATAGATTTCAAAAGACAATGCAACATATCAACACATTTCAGGTAGGAGGAAGTTCATATTAGAAAATAACTGAGAGTGGAGTAAAAGGACATGAGTAATTTTGTTATATTAGATAAGATGAGACAGAAAGATGAATAGCTGATTTTTTCAAAAAAAATTTATAATTTTGATTAATTTAATTTCAGCTTTGAAATAATTGCATAACTTTCGTTTCAAAAGCAGTAGTTTTTTTTATCTAGAATTAGATTTTATAAATGCTTAATAATTTAAAATTTCCATGTGCATTTTAGTGTAAAAAAGTTTATTTTGTATTCGGTTATTCTATTTTCTTTTCTCATCAACAGAAAGTCAATTATTTAGTAAAAAGTTAGGGAAACTATATATATATATATATATAAACTAAAATAATGCTACAAATTAATATTAATCAATTCATTCCAATCAATTCATTTTTGTCAATGCATTGTTTTGATTCTGTCAAATTATTTTAAATTCTATTTTATGTAGAGTTATAGTGAAGTCATTTAAAAATTTCAAGCTGACTTTGAGTATAGATCCACTGCTAATTTGGTATAATTGAACAAATAACGATCCTGATATGACAAAATTGCATTTAGGGTAATGAAAACTATTCGTGTGATTTTGCAAATTTGAGTATTAACTTCTTGAGCATTTTGTAGGAAGTGATTACTTCTACTGTAAGATCGTATCTGAATAAACAAAATACAAAATAAAAATTACTTTGCAGTGATTAAATTTATTGCTTGCTTCAAAACAAAGGAATTGTTTGGCATGTCATTAATGCCATATAGAACAATCTTCTCCGAAAAAGGTCTTCAGAATACTTGCAAATTAAACAAGGGTAAGCATCTAAATGTGTCACTTTTATTTCCAGAATACAAAGGCATCATTTACTCAGAGTAATTTAAAGGGAAACTTTTTTCAATGGATTGAATAAATAAAATGCTTTAAATTGTTCGTTGAGTGTCCTGCACTATTATGAAATAATTAAGAACGTGATAGGAAGGATTTTACGAATGCTCTCCGTTAGCACTTCGTTAATTGTAAAAGGTGAGCTGTGTGACATATGTATGTCGGAATCAATTATCCTTTCCATTCGGAAAGCTTAAATTAGCGCATTTAAGGAATTAAGAAGTGAGAGGATTTAAAATGGCTGTTTCTGACGTTCCATTAAGGAGTAAATATCGGAAATTTTATTCAGAGGTTGTCTGATTGAAAAGTAATTTAAATTAAGTTTTTCAATTAATTTTTTTGACAAATATTCCAGTTCCTGTTTTGTAGGAATTCGGGAAATGCTTTATTTAAATTAGTAAAAACCCGGTTATCCATTAGATAAATGCCTGGAATTTCCATGAGTATTTAATTGAATAGAAATGTTGTTGAATAGGAATTGCCTTTGATAAAAAGAATTGTTTAGATTGCGTAGTTTAAAATTGAAGAATTTTTTTTTTTTTTTACTTGTTAATACTTAAGAAATTATATTTTATTTTTTCAATCTTATTTTAACCTTCAAATTTAATATTTTTCACAAAATATTTTTTATAATTTATACGTTCGTTAGAGAGAGAGAGCAGATTCTAAGGAATATACCAGGAAGGGCATCTAGATGTTCTTACATATCCCCACGCATTTCTTTTTGCTGTAAAAGACTTCCCGGGCAAAGTATTTATTGCTTATTTTCGGCATACAGAATTACCATTATTAAAATATAGTCTGTTGTTTAAACTTCTACTGTTACATTAATACTTGAAAACAAAAATTCTAATTCCTGCTCTGTGTTCAGATAGCTATCGAGAGAGGCCGGAGCTCTTTTGAGAATGTTGTTGAGTCTGATTTTGTGGATATATGGACTTTTGTATATATATGGACTTCGGAGACTTACTGTTTTCTTTTGTTCTATTTCGGAGTTTAACGTCTAAGTAACTGGATAAATGTTGGAAGCAGATCTGGCAATTTTATCCTGAAATTACTTTCTATGCTTTCAGTTAATTCCGAGGTGTGCATTCAATGGATTTCTTCATATGTCGCCATTAGTAGCGAGACTGCGGATTTTCTAGCAAAGGTTGCTTCTTCGGAGACTTCCCAGTCCGATTTGCTTTGCACTGATAGTGAGGCGTTCTCCGAGTTTGGAAGACAATTAAAGATTTCTGGAATGCGCCTCCAGCACATGACTGGTAATTGGGAGATCGCCTTGGTGTTACTGTGCTTTTTGGGGGCATTGCATTGGGGACGCTATTCCTGTGGACACTTGAGGAGTCTGACTTATGAACAAGGGCAGAAGATTTTTGAGATATGCATCAAGTGTAGGACAGCTTAAGTAACGCTTATTCATATTTTAAACTGTCTTGATTTTGCATTGATGGAAAGCTTTTCTGAACCTCTTCTATTCTTGGACTTTTTGAGGTTTATGGATTTATGAGTTTGGTCTAACAACTCAATAACAATCAGAAACAACAATAACTAACAATCAGAAACAACATCAACTCCAACAACAAGAACAATAATTGTTTAGAGCAAATTTTTAAGGAAAGTAATGCGGCAAACGCAACACTATTTTGTACGCATACTATTAACAAAACGGTTTGCGGCAATATAACAAAACGGCTTATAAAAACTTTTTTCACCGGGGGCAAAGTGAATCTGCGGACTGATTTTAGGTAATTAAATAAGCAGGAGCTGAAATAAAAGAAAATATTTTAGGTTTTAAATAATATTTAATACACATTTTAAAACAGAAATGTTTCTTAGCAGTAAACTTTTTTTTTTTTTAATTATGGAAAAATTCTTCATTTTAACCATCGCTTCAAATCATTAGTCATATCGTCTTCATCAGTGATTACCTTACTTTGTTTTAAAAATTTTGCTATTTACTGAATAAAAGAACCGTATAACATCAAGCATTAATTAGATTGGTAGAGATCTATAGCATTCTTGTAGTCGATAGTGTTCTTTTATAGGTGAACGTGGTATAGTATGTTCAAGGACATTGAAAACATTTCGCGAACTAAATTATGAAAGGAAATAAACAAAGTTGAAAAAAAATAACTTCTGAATTAAATCAACCAGTGAAATGTGAATATGTAAAAAAAATCAGCTAAATAAAAAAAAAGCTGTAAATGTTTAAAAAAAACCTTTTAAATACCCATTAAATGTATATAAATAATTTAAAGCGTTGTTTTTTATGCTCATTTTATTGCTCGAAATCACAATTCAACATGATTTAGTCTTTAAGCGCATAAATAATTTCCTTAATTTAAAATGCTTTTTTATAAGTATATTTTCCGTGTTTTAAAAAGTATTTATATGAAATTGAGATTTCGTTTTTCTAATACGCTCTTTCGAAATGATCTTTAAAAACCTGTAATTTAATTATGGCTACCTCATATAAACGGAAATTCCTTTATTATTTACCGGGTTTCAAACTTTTCTCTCACAATTCAGAAATTATGCACTATATCCACCAAAAAGGTTTTTCTTTTTTTCTTTTATACTCACTAACAAGAAAGTAATAGGCAATTCTAAATTATTTATTTTTTACGGTGTTCTAAATTTTTTGGAATCTTTGTAATTCTGGCATATTTCAGATTTTACATGTGTCAGATAAAGAGTTTTTCAGATCCACAAATTCTTACTGAATTGAAATTTTATGACAGTTACCTGTCAAGTTTATGTCTTGAATGATATTCAGTCAAAATTTAAAACCTCAACTTTCTAATAAAATGGCTCGGAAGACTCAACCATATGCAATTCAAAGAATAAATATTACCTTTGGATAGGAAAAAAAATAGCAATTGCTATTTCTGAATCTGAAAGCTGACATTGTATGTGAAATATCTTTTCTGGTCATTGAATATACATTTTCTACAATGAATACAAAACTATCAGTATTTGGGTTTTCTGAGCGTTGATAAATTTTAAATTACACTTTCTGAACTTTGAATGCGAAATATATAAATTTTAAAGTTTATAAAATGCTCCCAATTTTATGATTTCTTAACTTACAATTTGAATACATTTCAGAAAGACAAACGTCATAAAAGTACTGAAATGTAAGAACAATCGACTTTGGCAATGTAAAACCACTTCTAACAATATAAAACAACTTCTGCGCCATTTCGTCTTCGAAGAACCTGGCATTAACAAAAAAAAATGATTTCGAAACATCTTTTTTAAAACAACAGCTCTCTCTCTATTTATAAAGTAATTCAAAAATTCAAAAAATTTTAAAAAACTATATAGTTAGATCCGAGTTGAGAAATAATTTATCATATCTCGCGCCTTTGATTAGTGAATTGTAACATCGGATCTCTCTGCTTAGCGACGATTGTTATAAATATTGGTATTGCCACAAATATTGTTATAAATATTGGTATTGCCACAAAAATGTTATAAATATTGGTATTGCCACAAATAGTGTTATAAATATTTGTAATGCCACAAATGTTATAAATATTGGTATTTCCACAAATATTGTTATAAATATTTGTACTGCCACAGATATTGTTATAAATATTGGTATTGCCACAAAAATGTTATAAATATTGGTATTGCGACAAATAGGGTTATAAATATTTGTAATGCCACAAATGTTATAAGTATTGGTATTTCCACAAATAGTGTTATAAATATTTGTACTGCCACAGATATTGTTATAAATATTGGTAGTGCCACAAAAATATTTTATATATATATATATATATATATATAGTGTTGCCAAAAATATTGTTATAAATATTGGTATTGCCACAAATATTGCTATAAATATTGGTATTGTCACAAATATTGTTATAAATATTGTTATAATGTTGTTGCCATAAATATTGTTATAAATTTTGTTATTGCCACAAATATTGTTATAAATATTGGTATCACCACAAATATTGTTATAATGTTGTTGCCACAAATATTGTTATAAATATTGTTATTGCCACAAATATTGTTATAAATATTGGTAGGAAAGTGTAGAAAAAACGAATTGAAAGGGAAATTTTTGCACTAGCAGTGTTGACTGCACAAGGTATGAAAGTTTGATAAAGTTAAATAAATCTTCCCATGATTGCTTTTAATTAATAACCTTGATTATTTATGAAGGAGAACATAAGTTGTAGAATTATTATCATAAAATGTTTATTTATTTATATTTTTTGTAGAGAAAAATTTGTTTGAAAGTTTTATCAATAAATAATGCAGAAAGCTATGTTGATAACTATACTGTATTATTGTTTTTATATTATTAATTTATTGAATGCGTACTTCAAGTTATGTTTTCTGAAGTAATTTGCAATTTTTGTTTGAGTACAACGAAATATCATTGATATTTTTAACTGAACAAAAAAAAATTTTGTTGCTGATTCACGATAAATTTAAACCGGATATTTGATGAAAAGGATTTTAAATTTTGAGGATTTAATTTTTTTAACCAGTTTAAGAAACCTATACTTTTATTTATTTTTTCTCTAAACTACATTAAGAGATGTTAACATAATTTTAATATGCAGTTAAACAATAACTTAATAATTTTAATATTTATATTACTTCAGTAAAATTTTTTTTAAATATTTTTTCCACAATTTACTTAATTTTATACAGTTGTTTATTCCTTATCGTTAAACAACCAAAACATTTTTATTTATGATAGTTTTATTAAAATAAAATTATATTTTATTATGATTGAAACTTCAAACATATAAGTAAAAAATAATAGATTTCGTTTCAATATATTTATAAGTTTATTTGATTCTGAACGTGCAATATTTAATATGTTCTGAAACACTGTGCTTATGTTTTAATTTTTAGTTTTGATATTTATTTTGAATCCTAAAACTATATCCTTTACATATATGTTTGTGCATAAATATTTAAATTTTAAATTTTAATCTATGATCAACTATCATATCTTTGATCATCATCTTCAATAATAAAATTACTTAATGGTTGCAAATGATTAAAAACTAAAACCTTTTAAAAATTCTAATAAATTCGTGTACCATTGCACAACTACGAAAAACTACAATAAATGCCTTAATATTAACTTTTTAATTAGAAAATTAAAGAGTTACTCTGTTTCATTTTTAGTAGAAAAAAGTGCTCTAATTTAAGCTCTTCAGGAAGGAAATACTTAAATTGGCAATCTAAGAAATTTAATGACATTTTAAAAATATTTTTTTGATAAAAAAAACATTTCAAAGCGACATCTAAATTACTGCGTTAATTTTTGTCTCAGAATAAGTTTTAAATTACCACTGCTATTTAAGTAGTTTTAAAGAATGGCATATTTTTTATTATTTTTTCTTGACATCTAATGGAAGTAGAGGTTTTAACACATTAAGAAAAACGCCTGCGTTCATAATTTAAATTCAATCCTCAAAAGCCTTATACCCCTACTTAAAATGTTTAAAAAAAATTGTTACACAAGGAAAATGATGATTATTAATACATGCTTAAAAATACTTTAAATGAAAAAAATAGTCACTTTTTTATCAATCAGTTAAAAAAAAACCTACATCCATTAAAAGGAAACACCACAATTACTCGTATAAAAAATAACAAAAAATAAAAGATATTTGAGCCCATTTTATTCTTTTCCCCCAAAGAAATGAAAAACATTTAAAACAATTGACAGAATTGGAAAAAAATTCATAATTTTTTTTTTCATTCCTTAATAGTTCTTATTGTTCTCTAATGCAAGATAATGGGAAAGTAATGAAAAAATTAGTATTAGAGATTTGTGTGAAGGAATTTAGCATATTATCCAAATGGATAAAAGAAAGTGTATTGTAATTAAATAAACAGAGATGAAACTATAAGTTTTATTGAATAAATTAGCCAACCTAATTGTCATTTCGCTTTCATTTTAAATTTAGATAATTAAGAGTTTAAGAATATAAAAAAAAATTTTATTATTTCTTAAGTCTGTGTGTTCTTTGGTTTTATTAAATGTTTCATTTTCAAAATTCCTTTTATTTAAAATTATGTATTTCACTAAAAAAAATAATTTGTTTAAGTTAATCTGAATTGTGTATAAAAAAAAGACTTTTTTTTCCTTTTTTCTAAAAATTCATATAAAAAATAGGATAAACAAAAATTGCTACTTTAAATACGTTAATTGCCCCTAAATTAGATTTTCCATAAATGAATAAATTTCGGCAAAGTATTTGAATTTAACCCCCTTATTTTTAAAGGGGTTTCCCAATAATAAATACCAATAAAAAAGAACAAGATGGCCCATGATTTTTTTAGAGGTTGCTTGGATATTTTCATATCCAAATTTGTGGTTTTGGATATTTTCATATCCAATACCACAAAAGGAGATCAACAATAAAAGTATATTATAATATCATAAAGTCCGCTTTATCACGTTATATTATTATCAAAAATTGATAAAATGTATGTAAAAATTAATTAAATGTAATGTATTAATGTATTTTGTCTCAATAAATGTATTTATTTCTATATTAAATTTGTATATAATTATATATATATATATAGATTTTTATACGGTTATTTTTCATTCCGATTTTTTGTATTATTTAAGAAATACAATAATATAGAAAATGTGTAATGTATATAAAAAGTTAGATATAAAAGATTTAAAAAAATGTTATTTAACCAATGTTTAATTAATAGCGTAATACCTATACGCAAAACTTTTTACTTAATATCTATTTTTGGGAGCTATCGATTAAATTCTCCTTTTTAAGACTTGATTTTTGTTGAAACTTGTTGATTACATGAAAATTTTATAACAATTTTTAAATGTATTTTTTAATTTTGTATATAAAAATAATTGCTGATATACCTCCTGTGATAAGGTTGAGATGAAATAAGTTTCTAGATAAAAAAAAATTGAAGAAAGATTTTGAATTTTAGATTTAATAGATATAAATGTAATATTATATAAATAAAACATAATATGATATAATATATATATTAAACATAATCAATATATTATATATAATATTATAGAAAACAAAACAAATTGTTGCTAATCTTTTTTCAATTGGAATAATTTTTTAAAGAAGAATAAATTCTTTTATATAAATTATAGATTAATAGTGTGAAAAATTTATTATTTTAGTAGAAAACATGTTTTTATTTATGTCTGTATCTAACACTCTTCATAGAATAAATGAAGCAGGATTTATACTTTCAATTTCAAACAAAATTTACAGTGCATTACCAAATTGTAATATATATATTTAAATTTTATATAAATAAACCACTTAAAATTCAAAAGTAATATGCAAATTTAAAAAGAAATATTATGAAAATATAATAGGCCGATTAACTTTTCAAATAAATTCTAACAAGGTTTACTTAGAAATTTTTTTTATGTGTAAGAATTTTTGCAGTACATTTAAAATAAGACTCGCTTAAATGAGTTTCTGACCGGGAAATAATTTTAAATGATTATAGCACATTTATAATAAGAATAAAGTAAAACATTTAGCGATATAGATATTTCATTTGCATGAATACAACACAAAGCATAACAAATATGTATTTCAGATATTTCAAATGAGAAAAAAATGTATTGTAAAAACCAAAATTTTTAAATCCATCAATAATTACTGTTAAATAGATTGATTTAAAAACCGTAGCATTTTTGAAAAGGAAAATAAGTATCAACAATCAGTGGTTCATTCAGAAAAAAAATTACTAAAGACAAAATTTTCATTTGTTTGTAAAAGTTAATGAAGCTAATTACACAACTAAGTGAGAACAAAATACTTTAACTTTTTTTTCTACATGCTAACTATAATTTATTTCTTAACGAGTAAAGAAAACTTATGCGATAAATTTTATAACAAAAGAAAATTCAAATTAGTGAAAACAGTATAATTATGTATAAATACTTAATTTCATAAGAGATAAATGACTTTATACAGAAATATTTTTACACATACAATTAAAAAAATAGTTAGCAATTTACTAGTAATGAACGCTTAGTTTAATAATTGTTTAGTTATCAGAGTAATTTTTTAACGGTTTTTATTTTCAAATTATTTTTTATATTTTTTTAATAATCTATATTTTAACACACCGCAATTTATTTCCAGGTTTTTTTTATTCGTGAGTATATTTAATTTTCTAATTTTTAACTAACTTTATTTTGTAATTTTTTTTATCTTTCAAAGTATCATAAATATACTTAATAATCTTCCTAATTACACTTATGGAA
This sequence comes from Caerostris darwini, assembly GCA_021605075.1. Taxonomy (NCBI): domain Eukaryota; kingdom Metazoa; phylum Arthropoda; class Arachnida; order Araneae; family Araneidae; genus Caerostris; species Caerostris darwini. The sequence goes on from BPLQ01015322.1 coordinate 773,971, forward strand.
CCTGAATGGCCGGGTGGGTAGCGCTCGGTACCGCAGGTTTCGAGTTTGAGTCCCGACGGTGCCATGGATGTTTGTAGTGGTTCGGAATCCACTTTAAGCAATAGGTCCCAGTCTCATATGACTGTTGGGCGTAGAGCTGGCAACCCTATCTCGTAAAAAGAAAAGCATCTCTCGTCTCGAAATCTGCTTGTAGGTGGACGGTCTTGGCCCACAATGGGCTGTTGCGCCGATGATGATAATTACACTTATTTATATATATTGAAATTCAATTTATATTTTAATTTATTCATATCTAAAGAATTTCATGTTTATATCCCACAACTAGCAGATATGATTCGATATTGTCCAATTATAGAAAATAAAATATTTTAGATTTGATAAATTTTATATAGAAAAGTATTTATGCAGAATTAAAGGCTTGATATTTTAAATAACTGGCCTTAAATAATATAAATTGTTAAATGAATCAATTGACCTTTACTAAGTCTTAGAATTTAGTCTTAGAAGTAACTTTAACCAATATATGTATATATGTATGTATATGTTTCGAATTGAATATGTAAGCAGTTATATTTCTAATAGAGCTAGATTGGAAAATAAATTCAAAATAATACTGTAAATTATCATCTTTATTTTTACTATAAATTAAATAGAGTTTTTTTATTTAATTAAAATATAATTATTAAGATTTTTCGTAATTTGTAGCTACGAAATTTTGGGACGATATAATAAATTCAGAAAAGCAAATGAACTTCTGAGTAATATATTTTTAAGAATACTATGGATATATATATATATATTGTTTCTATTAGCAATGTTACAAACCTATGCAAAGTTAATTTATAAAGTTGTCAAAGTATTTTGCAATACTATATTTTTCATAAACCAGTTTGGAACCATTATTTATTGCTTCTGTACTGTATACTTTTGGTCTCATTCATGCGTTTGTTAGTTGCATAGTACCACAGAATATTTTGTTTTTTTCGGTTGTATTTCATTGTACTCTTTCAATTCTGCAAATATAATTGAATATTTTGACAACAGATTTCTAAATGCTTGGGTGAGGTGGGGTGTAAAGTAAAGTTTTTAAACAATTAGCAGCTCTCTACTCCATACTGAGACGACGATGGATGGCAATTCTGGGTAACACACGAAATGGACTAAACTGTAGGGATGACAATAAGGGTAACACATAATTTGTAATCTATAAAGTATTAAAAAAAAAGTTATAAAGTATTTATCTGCAGCTGATAAACTGTATACAGAGACCTACTACCTGCACAGAGAGTGTACTCTTCTTTCCCTTTCTAAGGTTATTTATTGAATAGGGTGAGAAAGAACATCAACTGGTACATTACAATTTTGTCACTTGCACCAAATGCTATACCTTTATAAACTTGGTATAAATCTCTTTGCCAAGCTTTGGAACAGTACGGTATATCCTTTTTGTTGTTCTAATTTTTATAGCAATGAGTATATATATATATATATATATATATATAAATTATTACTATTATAGTAAAATACTACTAATTTTTATGCTGCATTTGTGGTAAATTTAGCCATTTTGTTCGATAGTATATCATTTTTTTTTAATTATTTTTGCTAATACATTAATATGATTAATTAATGTTACCATTTTGGGGCTTGATGGCCGGGTGAGTAGCGTTCTGGTTCGAACCGCTACAAACATCCATGGCGGTGTTATGTTACGAACCACTACAATTATGTGTTATTATAATTGTAGTGGTTCGAATCCTCTTTAAACCATAGATCCCGTTCTAATATGACTGTAGTGCGAAGGACTGATGTAAAAAAGAAAACAGCCCTTTAAGGCACTGCCCTCCTTCTACAGTGCTCCATCTGAATAGAAACTGCCCCTTTACCTCCATCCATGAGTAGACTACAGATGGAATATATTTCCCACGTAGCAGGACACTGAGGATGATTCATACACACACATTTTAATATTTTTTAATTCAATAACAAATCTTTAAATATGATTGGGGTCTGCAGATTTAGCGACTGCTTTTAAACATAAATAATTTTAAAATAGTATCTTACATTTGCAATTTAACTTGACGCGTAAACTGCTTAAAGTTTCAGAGTATTTTCTTTTATGAAATTTATATGTGGCTCCAAAAATTCTTAAATGTTTTTAAAATGCCATCATTTTTTTACTCTTCAATCTCATTCACAGCATATGACGAGATCACTAACGGTAGAAACAATACGTGATCACTAACGGTAGAAACAATACGTGATCTTTAATATTACAAATCAATATTAATATTCTGTCCTTTTATAAGATCATTTCATAATAACTTGCTAACAATATTTATATAAATATTGATTTTTTAAAATATTTAGTTGAACTAAACTGAAAATATAGCCCATTTTAAAAAAAAATTTTGGACGTCAAAAATGGAAACAGATCACATATAATAATATTAAATAAATTTAATCTAATTTAAAGTAATTAGAATAAAAACATTAGAAGTCGTGGCTGTCGAAGACAATTTCACATAAAATAGCTGGAACTTAATTTATTAAACATGTGTAACAACTTTCCTTACTTAAAAATAACCTAATTTTAACATGCGTAACATTTAAGATATTCTTTTTAAAAAAGGGAATTATCACAGAGATCCCATTAAAAATGCAAGTTTTCTTCTTTTTTCATTACCAATTACCTATCATTAAAAAACTTCAGGCAATTCGCATCCCAACTTAAGCTGTAATTAAGCTTGTATAACCTTCACCCGTTGACAGCTTTTAAAGTTTGGCTCTAATTTATTTGTGAGACAATTTAGTTCATGAAATTTACGGGAATTACGAAGTGTTCGTGGATATTTCAAACTCAGTTTTGACGTTCAAGAGATAAAGCTTCAGTGAGGCCACTCCAAGAGGTATTTATCCTCTATAAAAATAGCAAGAATGATTTATAGCTCGATCTCCTCTTATCTGTACGATAAAAGAATATTTCAAATACCTGAACATTAATGTTCATAAAAATTATTCTCCAACTTTCGCTTAAGTACAGACTGAAAAATTAATTTGAGCCTCTCGGAAAATAAGAGGTCATAGCAATAAACCTTTAAAAGCAGTGAATATTTTTATGTGTATTTTGAAGATGCATTAATGGGCAAGTTTTTATTTACTAAGTTTCTCTTGTTGCTGTTTTGTATTAAGAGTCATTAATATTTAAAAAAGACCTTTTTTGGTTTAAATGTCTTTTTATAACCATAAAAAATTTTAGTGAAAGGCATAAATAAATTAATAATTAAATAAATTGTTTGAAACCAATTTATTAAAGCTCAGATTAAATTGTATCTTTTATATAAACGCCTAATGCATGATCTTTCTTCATTAATTAATAATAAGTGAAGATACTAGTAACGAATTCGTCTATTTATCACTATTGTCGTCAAATCTTGACAATTTGCAGTGTTTTAATTTTCTAAGGGGTATCAAACTTTGTATTGTAAATTAAAACCTGTAATGAACTTTAACTACCAATAACAATTAAAACTTTTTAACTTAAATAATATTATTTTTATATCTAATTTTAATTAATAACAACTACTTCTTCTTCATTTATGCAACAGCTCCTTGGTGGGCCAGGCCCTCTGCCTACTGGAAGATTTCTAAACATGAGATGTTTTTCTTTTTTTACGGGTAAAGGATTGTCCGCCCTACGACCAACATTTTACAGTCATATTAGCAGGGTAGATATTATGTTAGATATATAATTAGATAGATAGATATTATATCCTAATATTAGAACTAAGGTTTAAAGAGGATACAACAAACATCCATGGCACCACCAAAATTCGAACCAGAAACCTGGGGCACAATAATAACACTATGAATATTTAAAAAAAAATTCTTACGTTTCATTTTTTTAACATTGTATACCTAACATTTTTTTCTAGAGAAAAATCTTTACAATCATTACAATTACATGTATTTATTTTAATTTTAATCTTTTTTTAGTTATAATAGAATCCTATTACTAAACATATCATAAAATAAAAGATTTTCTACATGAGTTTCTACGAATGTATGCTTGAGGCAGTGGGAGAAATAATAAACTAAAAAAAAAAAAATTATTATATAAACTTAGGAGTAAAAAGGTACAGAAATCAGTTCTATAGCCATACTAAAACATTTATATATAGTAAATCAGATCGAGTAAAAACTTTACAAAAAAAAACTTTTAATTTAATTAATAATTTTTCCCATAGTTAAAAACATGGAAAAATGTAATTAAATTAATGATTATCCATTATACATACATATTCATATGTATTTCGTAATAAATACCTTTGTATATTACAAAGCATACTGCAAAAATATGCTAGAAGTCGGGAAATAAGTATCAGCCAATAAAATTGATGCATTTCCCCAGAAGGGCAATAAAGAGAAATATAGCTCAATAAAATCACATAACAGATATTAAACAACAGCTTTAAAATAGTTAAAATAAAAGCTTTTAATTTAACTATTAAATTTCTTGTGATTAAATATAGAAGAACTTATTCAAATAAATCAATATTTATCACATTTTACAACACAAATAGAATAAACACTGAATCCTTAAATCGTAGATATCTGTTAAATAGAGTATTTCATCTAACAGAGAAATCACTTTTTTCATATTCTATATACGGAATTGTATTATCGAAATAGTCTGATTTATTCCGTATTCTATAACCATATTTGTCAAATAATAATTTTGATATTTTAACAAATTTATATATTTATTGAGATAGATTCAATCAATTTACATTTTTGTATAGCGGAAACCAATTTATTTTTATAATCTAGCACAGCTGGTAACAGTGATCGACAATGGATTTTAATGATTTAGTGTCATTTAATACAAATTAAAATTTATTTTGTTCTCAGTTTTTTAGTTTTGTAATAAAACAAAAACAAACAACATTAATAAAACCAAATTAAAAAATATAACAAAACAACAAACAACAAAAATAAACACAATAAAAAAAATATAGACATTAAAAAAAAATTTTAAAATAAAAAATAAAAAAACTTACAAAATTAAAAAAATTGTAAGTTTTTGTAAAATTATTTTAAAAAATTGTATTTTAAATTTATGTTTTTATTATTTATTACATATTTGTATTATGAATTATATATTTATATTTGTATATTATTTAAAAATAAAATACATTTATTTTATTTATGTAGTAAAAGAAAACTTTTTTTTTTGGTAATTTCAGTATACTTAAAAATAAATTAAACTTAACTCTATCTTCACTGGTGAATCGTAGTAAATATACGTTGTATCAAAATATAAATAAAAAAAGTCATTTTCTTTTCGAATTTTTCTTCATCCCCTCCCAAAAGAGTTCTTGTAAGAACTGAAGTTTGTTTACCCTAACTTTTATTTTCTTCCCACTGTAGAAGCCTTTCCCTAATATTTATTTTTCTATTGTAGTATCCTTAATAATTATTGACATTTGCCTTACTTCTTTTCGAAGGAGGATTTCAAAGAGTTCAATGCGTCGGTTTGGATTTTTCAAAATCTTTTTTTTTTTTTTTTTTTTTCCCCGTTTAGAACTTCAGTTTTAAAATTCCCAGTCATTTATGTGTGAAAATATTCTTTAGGAAATCAGATAAAAGAAAATAAGAATTATTATTATCCACCTCATTTCTTTCTTATCCTATGAATAAACATATATCAATAGTTAGGGTCAAAATAAGCTTTACTGATCTGTCTGGTCAATAGTAAGTTGGTTTCTTTAATAAGGATAATCAGTTTCGAAAGTCAAATTGAAAGTACTCCTTTCAAAATCTTATGGCAATTGGTAGTTTGTCAGGATATATCCGTCAGCTAGAATGTGTTTCTCTTAGATTCACGGTTTTGTTTTGTTTGTCGCTCTACAGTCATCTTGTGTACAGGAGGGCTAACAGACCGGGACCTACCGTTCAAAGTGGATTCCGAATCACTAACAAACATCCATGCCACCACCAGGATTCGAACTGATGCCTGTGGTACCAAGGTCCAGAGCGGTATTTGGCCATAAGGCCGCTTAAACTCAGTAAGAAAGTGCAAAACCATTATTTGAAAATGTCATTAAAATTCCTCTGCCGCACTATGAATAAAATGATGTGTATTTTGTCTCTCTTTATGTTTCCTGAGTAACGTTTCTTCTGCTACATACAAGCCATTCTAGTGGCTTGTGATTTATGTCAAATTAGCCAGAGTTCGAAATTAACAATATCAACTATTATTAAGCAAATTCGATTTATACGATATTAAACATTTTAATTTAATTGTTATATATTTCCCGATTGTAATCTTACAATAAGTTTTCTGTAAAATTATTCAAATATATTTCATTAATATTAATATATAACTTTTGTAGAGATACCTTGTACGATATTGTAGCCACCTTCATAGCAAAAATCCCCAACCAAGAATATTTGTATGTTTTTATTATATTTCCATGGCAATATTTTTATGGCTCAATGCAAATTTCAAGAAAAATTGTATTATAAGAGGTTTTACCTTCGCTCTAATTATTGTAATTCGGCAGATTTAATGATTCAAGGGTCTATTACAATTGGAAAAATATTTATTCTGAAACAAAAAAATAATTTTATAAGAAGATTAACATATAAATCATATATTTCTTTACTTCTAGTTATTATACTAATTCATTAAGAAGATTGACTTATAAAGAATGTATTTTTCTGTCTCGCAACAAGAATCTTTAGAAAGCAATCGCAAATGAAACAAATTATTTTTAACGGAACTTGTAAATAAAATATTAACAAACGTATTTTGTATTTAATATGAAGGAACAATTTATTGACTCTGTCATGCTAAATTAAACGTAGGCTCATTTTTTATTAGCATTCAATCATTCATGATAATTCCAAAATGGATGCTTCGCTGGTTATTTATGCAACATTTACCAGAGATGAATTTCTGCAACTTGAAGATGTTCAGATATCTTAACAGTTGTTTATTGCTAACAGTGAAAAAAATTACTTCTTAAAAGCAAGACTCCTTTATAATGTTTATAAATGAAGTAAAACTTTTTTAGAAGAAATCATTTCATAGAAGAATGATTGTCATTATATTCAAATAAACTATTAAAAGTAATCAAAGCTTACTTTATTACATTTTTAGTAAAATTATTTTAAGAAAGTTTATAAAATTATTTTTTGTAACATATTATTTTACCAAGGCGGAACTATTATTTTACTAAGGCAAGAGCTATTTACAAACGTGTTTCATCTCTTCATTTAACTTCAATGCATTATTTTCAATATTACAATTGCTGTTATACGCAGTATAATATATTAATTTGTACAATATGTTCAGAAGTAGTATAAAAATAATTATTAGTTATTAATTAGCATAAAAATAATTCAAAATAAAGCAGTATAAAAATAATAGTATTAAAGTAAAATAATAAAAGTTTAAAAATAATATTTCGCTATATAAGAATTTTAAAGTCATCATTAAAAGTTTAATTCAAATTTGTTGTCTGATCTCGATGAAATTTCAGTAAAAGAGCAATAATTAAATTTTCTAAGATGATTGTTTAATCTAAATAAATAATAACTAAATGCAATTTGTATGTTTTTTCAGTGATTATTATCATAAACATGCTGAATTTGTTTTGTAGTCACAAATGATTGAAATTAATGCAAATTAAAAAAAACGTCATATTCTCTTCAACAATGTCAAACCATGATCTACACGGAATACAAATCCCGAGATATTACATTCTTCTGAAATACAAACTTGAGCAAAACCAACATAAAGTAATTCATTCTCGGTACAAGTATTTCAATTAGCATACCATTAACTTCCAATTACAACGGACCCACTTCCCGGTGTCTGCTAAATTACAAGACGTTACTTTCTAAGGCAAAATAACATCTCATAACTCAGGGAAATTCAATTTAGGCTTCATGTAAAAGGGAGGTTGTAACCAGAGTTTAAAGGTACTTTTTCATTTTTTTCCCTACCTTTATTATTATGAAGAACAAATTACCATGCAGACTCATTGCAAATTATGTTTCCATAATTGGAACCTCCATTAACTATTCTTGGGATATGCATTTTTTTTCTTCTTTTTGGCTCTTGAATAAAGTTTAATCCGGGATCATTTACTTCCATTTACTTAACAAAACGATTTTCAAAAGGATTCCGTTTTTGGTTATCTTCCAGTGTTCCTTAATTTCATTTTCGGTAAAAACTATCTTTGTTTAATAACCGCTCAAAGGAATGCATGCGAAAGAATCATATTAGTCCAGCGTTATTTATACACAAGAATCCAACAGATGATTTAATTGCTCACATTATTTAGGGCAAATGTATATAGAGATAATTAGATATATTAAAAAAAGTATATAGAATGATACATAATATCGAAGTTGAATTAGATCCATATAGGAAAAATACGGCTTTTCAACGTAGGATGTTATAGAAATTATAAAGGATAACGGGTTACACTCATGTCCATAAATTAGGGATAATTCAGAATCACACAAAAATTGAACTCTAAAATAAAAATTTCACCTGTAGAATTATCACACATCTTGAAGAAGAATATGCAAATTACAGGAAACCACCAGATGGCGCGGATAGTACGTCACAATGTCGAGAGTGTAAGAGAGGGGTATATAAGGAATGGTGACAAAGAAGTAAAATTGTTCACAAGCCCTTTAAAAGCCTTTCAGTGCAATAACCGCATAGTTATGGCACAAAGGAAGCATTTGGATGATTTTTTACGTGGTAGAATTATCGGACGACTGGAATGGGGACGTACCCAGCTGGAAGTAACCGAGGAACTTGGAATCGCCCATCTGCAGGCTTTGGCAACGATTCGAAGATGATGGTAATGTGAGTAGATGTTACAGCACAGGTCACCCCCGAGTTACAGCGCCGAATGAGGACCGTTATTTAGCAGTTACTGCCAAAAGAATCAAACGGAGCACAGCATCAGACCTGTCTCGTCAGCTCTCTTCAGCTACCGGTACGACAGCTTCAAGGCAGACCGTGTACAGACGCTTAGGGCACGTTGGTCTATATGTTCGTAGGCCTGTCAGATGTGTTCCACTTACCGCAACTCACTGTCTCCTGCGATTAACCTGGAGTAGAGAGCATGCATTATGACATCGCAAAATTGGACTGGTGTGATGTTTTCAGACGAGTCCAGGTTTAGTTTGCAGTCTCATTCTCGCCGGACTTTCACATGGAGAGCGCCAGGTACCCGCTACCACCAAGAGAGCACCATTGAACGACACCGTTACGATGGTGCAAGATGGTTCGTTTGGGGAGGAATTATTCTTGTTTCCAGAACTGACCTGCATGTTCAGAGTGTAACGATGACAGGCCACATCTATCGGGATGTCATTCTGGAACAACATGTACGTTTGTTTCGGGGCGCCATAGGTGCTGAATTTCTGTTTATGGTGACAACGCCCGTCCTCACCGTGCAAACATTGTAGACGAATGCCTTCAATTGGAGGATATCACCCGTATGGATGGGCCAGCAAACTCACCGGACTTGAATCCAATAGAGCATGTGTGGGATATGCTTGGCCGACGAATTGCAGCCCGTCCACCCCCTCCCACCTGTCAACCGGAACTTCGGAGGGCATTGCTTGATGAGTGGTGTAATATTCCCCAAGATCAGATTGATAATTTGATACTCAGCATGCCTAGGCCTCAGCATGCAATGTAAGGCCTGTATTGCAACGTCCGGGAAACATACTCCATATTAACCATCATACTAACCATGTTATACTGTTTTTTGTAAATAGGTTCTTTTTTGAAATTTGCTCCAGGGAATAAAAATTGCAATTTTTATTAATTATGTCAAACAGATAGCATCTTTTTTGCTCTTTACCTTTTGCTTAATAAATAGATTTTTCAAATAAGTCAAATTTGTTTTGTTTCTGTCTCTTTCTTTGCCTGAACTTCATTATCCTTAATTTATGGACATGAGTGTAAATAAGAATAAAAATATAGGATATAAAAATCAATATAAGAGATAAAAGAAATGGATATAAGAAATAAAAATCAATTTAGCTTGTATGCGATTATTTTTTGGACCTGATTCGTAACATGTGAATTTCAATTGCCATTTAGTAAAACAATGTCAGATCAGCTTTCTTTAAAAAATGACAAATTAATTTGAATAGTTGATAAATGAATTTAATTAAGCGAAATGTTTACTTAAAAACCCTAGTTTAAAGTGCAGATTTAAATTTACAGATTAAAAATTTAATTTATTTTCTAGATTTTTAACAAGCAATCTAGAAAATAAATTAAATTTTTTCTTGATATTTCAAATGACGTAAAAGGAAATGTCAAAAAAAATCTGTTTTTAAGGAATTATTCTAAATACCTCATTATGATTGAGAAATATTTTCAATCACATAAAGCTGTAAACAATTTTTTTTCCTTATTTAAAAATGAAAATAATTTCTCGAATTTTAATTCAATGATTAGCTAATAAAGATATTAAAAAATTGAAGTAGCATTCTTCTAAGCATTATGATGTTTTATTTCACAAAAAATGTTTCATATGATGACATGTTTTTTTAATAGAAATAAAATTTTAAATAATACATGTCTTGTTGGACACCATAAATCGGAGAATCTCTGAAAGAAACACAGTTTGTAGAAACTGCGTTTGACACAAACAACTCCTAATCCATAGTAGAAAACAAATGTGTTGAATTCACCTTTAGCAAACATGTATTACATCTCAACTTTCCTGGACATTTCATTCCAATTTAAGTCCTTTTTTGAAAGCTGTTTTCAATTGCTGAAACAGCTGAAGAAGATCCACCATAGATTTAGTGGATTTATTATAATTTTTTTTTTCAACTTACTGTCTCCTGAAAAGTTTTCTGGAAAATAACTCGAGCCTTTCTCCTTGATTCCGGAGTATCACGTGATTTAAACGGATTATCAATCGATTACACATCATCCCAGGAAATCAATTTGCATATTCATGATAACTCAGTCACAGCTGGATTTTTACTATTGGAGGGACTCTCAAATGAAAAATAAATGGATTTCTTATCCAATTTTGCATAACATTTCTTTATTGATGTAATTGTATATATCTGTATTCAAAATGAGTATTTCGTTTTTAAGTAAATCAAAAAGAAAGCCAAATAATTTATTCTTTCAGTTTTATGTATTTCTGCATTCAATTTATTTGTTAATCAGTTTTTCCAACAAATTCTTCTATCGTAGTTATGAAGTTCAATGAATTTCGTTGTATTTTTTGTTTAGTTTAAGGTTATTTCCGCATCATTATAAACTGTCTTTGCATATTTAATGAAAAACGTTGAAATTTTATTTCCTTAACGTGAAAAACAACTTTACCTTTAAAAATAATATGCAATGAAGTCATAAAGTAGATGAAAAATGAAAAAGTTTCATAAAACTTTAAACACTTTATTCATGATTTTTTTTTTTTTCCTTTTTTTTTTTTTTTTTTTCAAATTATTCTTTACAAAATGAAGTAATGATAAATTTTATTATTCTCCTTTAAATATGCAACTTATCTTAGAGCATATATAATGCTTTATTTTTAGATATTTCATAGATATATGTTCCAGAGGCAGAGTAAAAAAATTGAAATTTTGCATAACATTTCTTTATTGATGTAATTTCATATATCTGTATTCAAAATGAGTATTTCGTTTTTAAGTAAATCAATAAAAAAAAATGTTAAGCCAAATAATTTATTCTTTCACTTTTATGCATTTCTGCCTTCAATTTATTTTTTAATCAGTTTTTCCAGAAAATTCCTCTATTGCAGTTATGAAGTTTTTTTGTTTAGTTGTTTATTTCTGCATCATTATAAACTGTCTTTGCATATTTAATGAAAGAGGTTGGAATTTTATTTCCTTAACTTGAAAACAACTTTACCTTGAAAAAAATATGCAATGAAGTCATAAAGTAGATGAAAATTGAAAAAGTTTCATAAAACTTTAAACACTTTATTCATGATTTTTTTTTTTTTTTTTTTTCCTAACTATTCTTTACAAAATGAAGTAGTGATAAATTTTATTATATAATAAAATTTTATTATTCTCTTCAAAATATGCAACTTATCTTATAGCATATATAATGCATTATTTTTAAATATTTCATAGATATATATCCCTGAAGACAGAATAAAAAAAGTATTTAGGAATATATTTTTGTCTGCTATGCTAATTATTCTTGTTTTTAAACGTTTTTGTGTTAATATAGAAAAATAATAAAATTTATGAATTCTTAAATGCGTTATTCCCTGATTTATTAATTTTCTAAGCAATTTAATTAAGCGTTAATCTTAATAAAACCTATATAATGTTTAGAAATTTCAGAAATACATTTAATTTCAATAAATTTAAGTATAATATTTAAAATAATAAATTTAAAATTGCTTTTATTTTAACTATTGCTACCCAATGCTTGAAAATGTTTTGCATCATCTTTTAACACGATTTAATTTACTACAAATTTTTAGTAAGGTAAAAAAAAATGTGAAATATATAAACATACAATATATATATAAGTCAGGCGGTCATTGGATGTTTGTTAGTGGTTCGGAATTAACTTTAAAAAGTAGGTCCCGGTCAAATAGGATCGTAGAGCTTCATGGGGGTAGTATTACTCGCGTCCATAGCCTATCCTCAAGCTACACGTGCCCTTTGAATAGCGCTAAATGAGTAATAGTTGTGCACCCTTGCTAATGGCATGAAGATTAACTGTCTCTGTATTGTCAGCTGCATTTGAATAGCAGCAACAATATATAAATATGTAAACATACAACATATGTAAATATGTAAGCATACAATATATATAAATATATAAAATACAACCCTAGAAATATCATAAAAGGAAACAAGTAGCAACAACTGTGAGGACTTAATACTTTCCCATGCACAAAGCGGAAATGTAGCTTTAATTCCAACATATTGGAATAAATTCTTGGATAGACGAGTGGTGCATGGCATTTGCTTAGAAAACCATTCCAAGACATCATCCCCCAGAGATGAGGAAGCATCCCCATTTATGCGATAATGATGTGATGGATCGTAACGATAAACCGCGAAAAGTGAGAGGAATTATAGCTCTGAGCAACAGCGATTTGCTATATTCGGAAAATCTCTCGACCAATGAAAGAAAAGGTATCTGATGAAGATAATCAATACAAGTCAAATGGGATTAAATATTATACATATAATAATTGTAAGGCTGCTCATATTATTATTCTTCAAATAATATTGTTTTCAAAAAATATACCTTAAATAAATTTAATTACATTTTTGTCTGAAAATATTTTAATCAAATATTAATGTTTGAATTTATTTTAATTTACTTTATGCAAAATTCAAAATTAAAATAATCTTCAAACAATAAAGGTCAATTAAATAAAAACACTTCGTTTGAAAATGTAACTACATTTTCAATAATGGAATTTCATACAAAGGAGACTGGGGTTGGGGCCTGATGGCCGAGTGGCTAGAGGCCGGTATCACAGGTTTCGGGTTCAAGTCCCTGTGGTGCCATGAATGTTTGCAGTTGTTCAGAATCCACTTTAAACAGTAGTTCCCGGTCTGATAGGAGCATTGTGGGGGTAATGTTACCCACGTCCGTAGCCTATCTTCAAGCTACACGTGCCCCTTGGGTAGTGCTAAAGGAGTAACAGCGGTGCAGCCCTGGCTTATGGTACAAAGATTAACTGTCTGTATATTGCCAGCTGCATTAGAACAACAACACAAAGAAGACTAAATAATGAAATAACCTTCGTGGATCTATATTAAAATGTATTTAAATTAAAATTTCTATCCTGAAGATTTACATTCTTTCTTTAACAAATATAAAAGTTCTTAAAATAGTGTCTAAAAACGCAATAGTTTCACCACGCACATTTCAGAAAAGTCTTTACAATATTTTAGCTAAAAAGAACATAATTTCAATTTTTTAGGATGCATTTTCGAAATAACTATCTCACGTATAGTTTTCATATAAATAAAATATACTTTTCAGATCTGTTATTAGTTTTTTATATCTAAGAATACATTACATTTTGTTTTTAACATTATTATTTTCCGAATTGATTGAATATTTTTCCACACAGAGGATGAATGAAATTTTTTTTTTTATAAATTTTTACATACAATTATATAAATATTATACATATTAAAAAAATAAAAAAATTACCTTCATGTGAATAGTAAATACAGAATTTTTTTAATTAAACTTTAAATTTTGGAACTTACATTTTATTTAAAAATATAAGTCGAAAAATAGAAGGAATTTGTCCCTTCTTTTGCGCATAGATTTCTTGAACTTATATGCAACATTATTTATATAATATTGATAATTTTTGTGCAATTAATTTTTTTTAAATATGTCAAGGTCGCCACTATCAATTTAAAAGAGTTAAGCGGCATATATGTTTTATTACTTTTAATGCAATGTCAAAATATAATTATTCGATTAAATTTAACGATGAGATTATTCAATTTCAAAAACTTGATTTTCTAATATAATATTAATTTCTATAGTTTTATATCATTAAAACCCGTAATTAAAAAAACTGACATTTTTTGCTTTAAATTCATGAAAATCCACAATTTGCATCTAAATAAATATGTATCTTTATTTGAGGTCAACAATAGTATGGCAGTATTAAATGATTATTATTTATTTCATATGGTTGGTAAACCAGAAATTTCAGCTTATTACTTAAAGATTCTAGAAAAAAACATACGAAAAATTTTAAATCAAATGTTTATTAGTTAAATATTGTTTAATGTAATTAAAAAGTGAAGTCAGAATATATGTTAAGATTCCAAATAAATTGTTTACATTCATATCGTAAAGCTAATTTCATATAAAGTACATTCAACACAGATGTCCAATATAGTAAGTTTAGAAAACATACTTCAATATGTGTGTGTAACTATAAGGTCTGCCTTTCATTTAAATCATATACTTTACATCTAAATGCTTTTTCAGATTCCAGTGGTTCAAAAAGGAATGCAAAGCATGTTTTCGTGACCTCGTGAGATCTGCAAGAAGAATTTCTATTTTTAAATTCTAGAGGACGT
This sequence comes from Caerostris darwini, assembly GCA_021605075.1. Taxonomy (NCBI): domain Eukaryota; kingdom Metazoa; phylum Arthropoda; class Arachnida; order Araneae; family Araneidae; genus Caerostris; species Caerostris darwini. The sequence goes on from BPLQ01015322.1 coordinate 789,091, forward strand.
ATCACTTTGAAATGGAAAATATCACTCCCAAACCATTTATATTCAATGATATTTAACTATTCCCTCCAAATATGTGCATGGTAGAGAAGCTGAAATAAAGAATCGTCATTTCAAGCTGAAGTCGTCATGCTCAATGTAACCGAAATTCGAGCTGCATACTTAAAAGTATAAAAATGTGTTTTTTTCTTAACAGATGCAAAAAAAGTAAAAGGTTTATTTCTTTATTCTTAAGGTTCCATTTGGTCTTCAATTTGTTTAAAATTCCCTGTTCGTTTAGACTGCCGCTTCAATCATGATATAGCAAAACAAAAGCAATTACATTAGAGTAAAAAGAAATGCAGTTCCTCTGCAAATACTTAGCAATTGCTAAATAAACAAAACATATCATTTTCTGATTCATTTAATTTAAATAGAAAAAATCACGAAACAACATTAACTTTTTGTGTTATCTCATTATCTAACTTAATTGATTTTTTTTTTCCAACGTAAAGTTTTATAGGATATTTTAAATTCATTCACGCAAAAAAAAGAATCATTTATGCAATATTAGTGCAGTAACACAATGAATTATACAAATAAATGCTTCAATATCCAGATAAGTTTAAATATTTTTCTACAATTCATGATGGTTAATGTGTTTTGCTGACTTTAGTGTGAAAATTGCTTTGTGGATTTTATTTATCCACAAATTTGCCTTTGACTTTTAGATGTGGCATAATATTGCAAGATAATATATTTAAAAAATTCTACTAATTTTATTTTGAACCGTTAATATAAAATTGTTGATGAACTTTTTGGAAGCTTCATTTTTTTTATTATTAAAATGCAACTAACAATTCTAGGAATGTGTACATTGATTTTTTTAAATATTCATGTTTTCCTTAATTAGCTAGTATTAGTGGAAAAAAGAAGATTTCATTTTGTATTTATAAATAAAAAAAATTATTAACTCTTAAAACTTTTTGTAAATTATTAATTCTTAAAACTTTTTGTAAATTATTAATTCTTAAAACTTTTTGTAAATTATTAATTCTTAAAACTTTTTGTAAATTATTAATTCTTAAAACTTTTCGTCATCAATCAGAATTATGACAATACAACTAGGCTTTGTACACGCTATAATTAATTAATAAATGTGCCACATTTTGTATATTATATCTTACATTATGAAAATTGTGAAACGAAAATTTGTGTCTTTACTTTAAGAGAGCATCACTTGGGAAATCACTTCGGATAACCAATATCTTAACCAAACCAAAAAATTCCTGAAGATATTCTGGAATTGATCTGAGCTAATTTTGAGTTATATGTGAGCATAGCGATTTCTATGATGATAAAAAATATTGCTAAGGTTCATTCAGTCTACTATATTTAGTTAATCATCACCATATATAGAACCTGCTACATTAGAGAATTAATGCATCTCTTTCTAAAATTCTAAACTTTACTTTAACCCTCCCCTCGCCTCTGTACCTCGGGCTATGTAGCCCCTTACCAGTTAAAAAGGTGAGGATAGAAAAGATAAGAATAATAATAAAAGAAAAACTTACAAATACTGGAAGGCATGAGTGCAATGAGTTATAATACAAAGATAAAAAGATCCGCTATGGTAACTAACATAATAGTGACTATGTAACTAACATAATATTATTTATCTAACATAAGCAAAAGGGAAACGAGAAGTATACTATGTAGATAGAATAAAAAAGGGTGATCAACTTGTGAAAAAAATATGTCATGGAGTACAAAATATGACTAAAATTTTAAACTAAAAACTATTAATAACTGATTACATTTTCAAATAATTCTTTAGACTTTTTTTATGAAAGTATATTTTAAAGTGAACTAAATATATTACCTAAATTGTTGTATTCTATTCAGCACTCACCCAAAAAAGATTAAAATGCTATTATTAAAGAAAGCTTTTGGTTTTAAATATAAAAAATAAAGATTAATGCTCGTCTGCATTGCAATAGATATAAGTAAATAAGTAATTTGTGCTTAAAAATGTAATAATATATTACGAATAGTAATGGATGTTTAATAAAGGTAATTTTTTCCTAATATAATTTTGTTAATGATTTGAAAACTTTAATATTGATGATTTGTAAATACTTAATATCAATATACGAGTAATTTTATTTTTCTTTAATAAAGTGCAATTCCTTTATTTTTGAGGGCAGGCACTTCGATGCTTAGCTATAAAATGACATATATGAAGCAAATTCAGCATTGCACAAGTCTGATTCTGCTATACAGCCCGTGTCATTTGCCAGAAACCATGCCCCTACAGAAGGCGTTTGGTAATAATTTTATACTCTCTTCTCGAAGTGAAACGTTTTGGATCACGGATTATTCTGATTAATTGTGACGAAGATTCAAGTATGACATGTGTCAGCACTAACATAGATGTCGCAACGTTTCTCCTATTTCAGACCAGGTCACTATGGTTACATGCTACAATTATAAAAGTAAATAATATTTTGCTCATTGTAAGAAATATTTCTAATGCTTAGTTATTTAATACGAAAATAAACGAATAAGAAAGTTCCACAGAACGTACGATATTTTTTTCCTTCTAAATCTAAAAAATTAATTATGTTTTGTAGTAATTAATTATGCTTCAGTAAATAACGTTGTATCATCTAATTTCTCAAAAATAAGCATTATATTTTATTCTATAATTCGTCTATATAATATATTCTTTTATTTATAAATTAATTTTATCATCTATATTAATTTGTAAGCCAAGTCGCTAAACAATGAGAACCAATAGGAATTTCAAATCAAGGAATATACTTTTGATTTCAAGAAAATTTATTATTTTCAAACATCCAATGTCAAGAACAGATCAGAAAGGGGAAAAAATTGTAATATTTTGATATTTTTTTCATCACAAGATAATCTATACATTTACATTATTCAAATAACTGCTAGGAACAGGAGCTTCATACTATTGATTTAAAAGCATTCATATTTAAAGGATAATATTTTGTAAAATTCGAAAGCAAATCTTCTACTATAGATAATTCAATGGTTTTTAACATTCTAATAAACATTCTAATAAAGTTCATATTTCTTATAAATGAAATTACTTGTAAGTAGAGCCTATTGTGTGGCTTATAACGATAACCGGAGCAGTCTAAAAGTAATGGACGCAATAAATCAAAAATTTAGAAAAAAAACCTTACATTTGTTTTATTTGGGAATAAGGGTACAAACACATAATGAGAATTAACAAAATTAAATTTGATTGATACTATCGCAATATATATGTAACAATTATTAATATTAGAATCTCAATTCCGATAGCACCAATGGCCAAGCTAAAATATTGAAATGATACGCGTAGTTTAAGAAAATCAACAACCTCACGGGCTTATGAGTTAGTGCATCGAAGCATTAATGCCTTTGGGAATGCATAATAACATAGTGGCGAAGAATCAGAAAGTCACGTGTTTCATGTACTGACATCTTAAATTGCAAACGCGGCTTTCAGAAATGAAGAGACAAGATGGGGATTAGTTTCCCTACTTTTCCTATTTATCCCTAAAACTCTTCTCGGAAATTAACATGTCATCGTTAAGTCGAGGGACTATTCATTCCAAATACATATTTTTTACCAAAATCTAAAAAGTAAAATTTATTATAAAATTTAAAAAATATATATTTAATACTATTTAATTTGGGAGTTTACTTATTTAATCTGCAAATTATTTATTTAAAATAAAATAGAATTAATTTTAAAATGTATGAGAAACTTTATATCGTTAATGTCATAAAGACTTGTTCTGAATTAAAATACGATATATTTAGTACTTTTATTTTTATTTGTTTTCATAATTGTGAAATTAATTTCACTTTAATATTTAAAATAAAGATAAGTAATATGATTTTTTAACAAATAATTTATTCCAAGGAATATTAAATGTAACATAGCTATTTTTTTTAAAAATTCATGTAAAAAGAAACACAATTAAAAACAGTTTTTTTTTTTTTTCTGTATTTTACGAATCTCCTCGGCATCGACAACAAAAGTAATGCATTACTCATTTCTTCGTCGTGACAGATTAAAGACAATCTAAAACTTCTGCATTAATTAATTGTTTTGTCATTATTCTGTAAAACAGAATATCAAATATTTTACTGTTGTTTCAATAGTTTTCAACAGGGATTTTATTTTATCAATATTCAAATGTGTTTAGGTTTTCAATTATTCTGTTTTATGTACAATAAAAGTTAACTATATTAGTCTGATCGGCAGTAATTTTGTTAAATGGATAACTGTAACCAAAGACAAATATAACCAAAAATAATTTGATCACTGCCACTCAGTTTATTTTTATTATTTTTTGTAGTTTTACATATTTTTAAATATAGATACTTTACAGTTCGCAAAATGTCTTTTTTTGAACAATACCCTATTTTCTTGCGGTTTTATTAAAAACAAAGGTGTTTGTCACGTGTATTTTACAAAATAGATATAAAAAAAATACATAATAATTTTTCCACACATAAAAGTTTTATGATATCAAGAAGAAAATAGCCTTTATTTATTAAATTTAATAACATAAAAAATATTTTAGCTAAATTTATTTAATCTTTTTATTTAGATATTCAATATCAAAGCTTAAATTTACGCTTATATAATGGAAATACGAAACTCGTAATATATAAAAGAATAATCGGAATCTTTATATAAAGAATCAGAATGTAAAGAATCATTATAATACTTATATAAAGTATTATAATGTATATAATACTTATATATATTATAACACTTCATATTTCGAAATATTATAATAAAGAATCATTATAATACTAATATTTCATGTTTCGTTTAACATGAAATATAATAATCATTACCTTGCCTTTTCTTTCCATATGAGTATGATTTTCACTTATATATATATACCGAAACTTTTAAAATTTTGAAATACTTTAATTTAAAGAAAAATTTCTGTTATACACACTACGAATTGTTAGCTAGTTAATTAAAAATATTTACATTTGGAAAAAGAATATTTATTAATTTATTCATTCGATAGTTTAATTTTTTCCCCTCGTAGAACACATGTAATATTTTAAGCCTTTGTTTATCTACCAGAAAAGTCTCAAAAACTTCTAGAATATTAGTCGTAGGCTTTGATATTCTGACGAAATAAAGCATCCTGGCCTTCGTAATTCTAACGTAATACCAAAATAATGATTGCTTTAAAATGTTGTACAAAATGTTTTTAGACATTTACTAAATTTTAATATCCATACTTAACACTTTCTAAAGAATGAAATATGAATATTCATGATGATATTTATTTGAAAATTAAGTTAAAAAATATTCATTAATTTTGTATTCAATTATTTTTAAAAAGCTGGTATTCAATTTTGCGTAAATATAATCATTTTAATCCTTATTATCCCTTTTCTGACATTTTGTAAGAGGAGCATTATTTTTTATGAAATTTCTGCCTTTAAGAATTAGTTTGTAGATAATAGCCTTTTATCTGTTATGATATAAAGGGAAATTAATATTATGCTTTTATTCAAATTATACCTCTGTAGTGTTTCCTACGTCTTCATAAATTACATGTTTTCTGAAATCTAAAATTTGTATTATAAAAAAAAAAATAGTAGTAAATGCTCTACTTATTTTAATCATTATTTGTTATATAAAAAATTATTATATTATCAGTCGACTTATTTACAAAAAAAAATATCACTTATTCATAAAATTTATAGTGAAACAGTATTTTTTCATAAACTAAAAGATATTTATTTTTATTTCAGTAAATTAGATAAGATTATCGGATAATGAAAATGATGAGCAATGATGTTAGATTTATTCAGTTTTCTCATAATAATATGTATATAAGCTAAATTTAAATGTTTTATATTTAAAATGTATAGATAGCTGCAAAACATAAAATCCAAATAGTATCATATTATATTAAATGCCAAATATTTTCTCAGATCGTTTACGTCTAGGATGGCAGATATATAGTGGATGCAGCATTAATCAGGGTACAGTAGAGTCTTTGCCCTCTCCTCACCTTTTCCCCAATCGGGTTGATTGATTGTCATCAGCATAGATGCCTAGTTGCATTTTTTAGGTTTCGAAGAAGTCTTTAGTTTGGAAGCCAAAAGAACTATACCTCTATAACCTCTTTACTCTCGTTCTCTTTTAATCGTATTATTAATTGAGTTATTATCCTATATGCATTTCATTACTGTATATTTATTTACATATTTTGACATCGTACATCAAATAACTCATTATAAAATGCTATATTTTTTTACATTTTTTATACATTTTCAAATATTTACTTTTAACTAATTAGAAGAATTATAGGAAGTTACATATAATGTAATTATTTGGAATGTCACATCACAGAATCAACTATATAAAGTACGAAAATTTAAGAAGTGAGCCAATGCTTTGGTGTATGATTTTTTTAAATAATTTAAATTAACCGTTTCCTACATATATTTATAAATACCAGTTGAAGATAAAAGCCCCAAAATTGTATTTTGTTTCTTATTAACTAAATTGTAAAAATTGGAAAAATGGAAATCTTGTCTGCGTAAATATTTCCACATCTTTGTTGTTTTAAAAAATAGATCATTTAAATAATCAGAAAAATTATTTTACTTTAATAGTTCGTGTGATATGAATTATTTCAAGAAACATAATATGAAGCATTTAAAACTTAAATACATAAATACTTAAATACTCAAATACTAAATACTAAATCCTTAAATTGGTAGCCCCATTCAAAATTGAACTTCCTGAGACAATTTAGAACAAAATAATAAAAAAAAGGAGATACTCCCTTTTCAAACAAAACAATAAAAAAATGCTTCTGTTTCATCACAATTAAAATTTAAGATTTTTGAATTTAAGACACATTTAGGACTTAATATATCTTATTTTAAATAATGACTCATTAGATTTCTTCATATACGGACTAGCCAACCTTAAATTAAAATATTAGGGAAAAAATTCCATTCAAAAATATATTTTAATTAGAAAAATTAATAAAAAAAGAATACTCTTACAAAAAGAAAAGTAAAAAAAACCCTGTTAAGGATCATTCAAATAACAGAGTGAGATAAAACACGCTTTCAGGGTATATATATCTCCAGAAAATCTCTGGAGAAACAGAGCTTAACCCTTTTGCCTCCAGCCGAAAGAGCAGAAGTGTTGTTCTTGTTAACTTCTACAAAAGGAGAGGATACAGGCTCACATGCTGTTAAGCAAACCCATGGCACCCACTTTTTTACTGACATTTGCACCACTTTCTCTCTTGTTTTTTTTCATTACAGCCTTGTTTTGTTCCAACGGTGATGTGTTTTCTCACAGAGTGGCTCTAAGCGAAGGCAACCCTTACATCGGATTAATAGCATTAGCGTTGCAACTTAATTAAGCCAATGATTCATTTCTTGTAGCACAGCAACACAATTTGATACCCATAAAATGTGATAATTATTTTCATCTACACCTTAAGATAAATAATTTCTGTAAGCTAGTTAATCATCTTTTTATCGCGCTGTGCATAAAACAAATTAATCTTCTATAAAATAATATAGTTGTATATTATAATTATATATTAAAAGCAAATATATTATATTAATTGGTTGTTTGATTTAATAATGATGTCTGTTGACATGATATATACAGGGTGATTATAATTAAAGTCCCACTTTCAAAATGCTGTAAAAAAGAACCACGCGTCACAATGAGTTCAAATTTGAACAGAAGATACTTCAAGAAGGAGGAAATGGTACGGCATCAAAAAGATTCCAAAGTATATTAATAGATGGCACTGTTAACGACATAAAGAAAGTGAATTCGGCTGCCGATGAGATTTTGAATCATAATTATAACGTATTTGGCATGAGTTGCACATTAAATCACCTGTAGGGTTCCATGTGATTGATTGTTTCGGTTTTTTGACTTAAAAATTCCTGTCGGAAAGCCCCTCCACCACGGCAAGATCTCATCAAATTGGATGGGAAAAATCGGGGGAACTTTTTTTGATGCCATACCGTTTCCTACCTTCCTCAAGTATCTTCAATTCAAATTTGAACTCATTGAGAAGAATGGTTCTTTTTTTACAGCATTTTGAAAGTGGGACTTTAATTATAATCACCCTGTACATATGTATTCAAGAAATCTGTTTTTTGTTAGCCAAGAATTTATCAGCAGCATATTAATTTACTTTTTCTATCATTTGAAAGAAAAAAAAATATATAAGTACCTGATGTTTTTGATGCAGATATTGTAATATTTTTTATCGAAATAAAACTGATTGGTTTGTGTTTCTTTCTGCAAAATTTACAATTTCGGATCAGAGTTTAATACTATTAAACTATCATTATTTTCATTAGATAATGCTAATATTTTAAATCCAAACAATCAATAATGGAACATCTATTAATATTTTTAAATAAAAAATTAAAAATGCAAATTTATTACAATCTTATACAAGATAAAGGCTTATTGCACAACATGCTATTAATTGCTACACTACAAGCGGAGCTCATTTCACAGAAAGTGGAATCTTTTGTACTTTCACAAACCAGCGTCATTATTATTTCGGAATACGGAATACTGAAAACTTCTGTAGGAGGGACTTGTAACCGCAAAATACTTTCGAACAATAAACGTCTGGAACACAGCTGCGGTTTTATGAGTGGTGCACCTGTTCGAGGATATTTTCTCTCAAAAGTTCCCATGGAAATTTCCGATATTCACGATATTCTTAAGAATGTATTTCTCGGTACCCGGTCACAACTGTATTGTTTCATATTATGTTTTTATGTAAATGAGTTCAGGTAGCTAAATCAGAATCGAATGTAAGTACTTGATTAGAGTTTGAAAAATAATTCTGTAATGAACATTCTAATTAATTTCATACATATATACACATACATTAATTCTTAAAAAAAAAAAAAAAAAACCATTGTAAAGTTTTCTTGGCAGTTTTATCTACGCTACGTTAGACTGATTATTAATCTTCACGCTTATTAAGTAATATATGCATTCTTATGACAATAACACCATTTAAGAGCTTATTGAAATGATTGGTATGCGTATTGTATTTATTTTTATGATATACTAATATCCAATGCAATTAGTAATTAAATGATTACTGATTCATAAATAATTAAAATACGTAAGTATTATGATAAAAACGAAAAGCAAAGGAAAAATATTATAATGCAGAACATATGGAAAACAAAAATTATGAGATGATTTACTTTCAAGGTTAAGAAAACTGTTGATTTCTAGCTGTAGCTGGATTGTAACGGGGTAGGGTTGAGTTGAGACTTGAGACACAGGTTTGAGAAATCACAGTTTTATTTACAGAAGCACACATGTAAACACAGAGTTTTATTAAAACCGCACTCAAGTACAATATTCACATTTAAAGATATATTTTAGATTCGTCGAAGGATAACTTCGTCGACTTCTAAGCCAAAAATAAAGATACTCAGGTTTGCGCTCTGGATGAGCGGAATATACTTCCTCTCCGGGTGAGAGAATGTAGGCCAACAAATACACAGGATTGTGCTAAATATATTTTCTCTCGAGATGAGAGAATGCAAACTAAATGTTTCTTAGAGGCAACGCTGGCTGCGCTGTACTTCCTTTCAACTGAGAGTCTTTAGTCCTACTGACCATTTTTCCTGAACGCCACAGAGGGAGCTCTTGCAGTGCGTAGGAGAAAGCACGGTTGCATAGTTCAATAATACTTTTTCTTCTTCCATTGATTATTACACTCAAGAGCCAAAAGATTATGACCACCCCTACGTTTTGCAATGAACCCGCCTGGATGACGTGGAAGGCACGAAAAAAAAAGGGTGAAAGTAAGGTGGAAGTGGTATTTAACTGGTATTAAGTGGTGGTATTAATCCATGCCAAGGCGGGTTGAAGCTGTGTTGCGCGCCAAAGGTGCGCCAACTCGTTATAGACAGGTGGTCATAATGGTTTGGCTCTTGAGTTTATATTTAAAATGATTCTTCTAAATCAAAATTTCTATAATAAGATTTCTTATACGAAAAATAATATTGATAATTTTGCACATAGCGAAAAAAACTTAATTGTATATTCGATACACGGATACATAACAAAGTAAAAACATTTATTACACTATACTTTCTTAAATCAAGTATTTTAGATACAATATTTATTTAATTTATATGAAAAAAGTTATAGACATAATAAGAAAATTAATTTTAAAATATTTTAGAAGTATTTTATTTAAGAAGTATTTTGAAATTAATAATTTTGAATGTTTTCAAAATTAAATTTAAAACATTAGAACTTTTCCTATCATCATTATATTATTACTATTAAAAATTCTTACATTTGTAAGAAGCAAATATTATTTCATTTTACTTTTATAAATATAGCCATAAATTTTGCTAATAACTTTACATAACACCGTAAATTCTTTTATTTAAATAAAACTTATATTTTTAAAAATCTAATATTTTACGTGAATGCAACTGCGAAAATTTTCAAAACTAGTGTCTATCTAATGCATTAAATATTTAAAATACAAACGTTTTGAATAGCAAATAGTAAAATACAGTACATCATGCCAAACTTTTGCAAATTGTTTCGCACGAATTGTATGCAATACAAAAAGATAAAAATATAATCAACATGTTTAACATTGCAGTCTTTTGTCCTTAAAACATTTAAAAAACAGTCTTTTGTCCTTAAAGCATTTTGTCCTTAAATTCAAAATTTAAATCTTTATTAGAGTATTCAATTTGTAATCCTTTACAAAGATTTCGCTGCGCATGGAAACATTTCTCAACACAGTCCATTTCTGAAAAATGAATTTCTCTTCTTGGAACCCAGTTACTCTAAAATAAAGGCAAACCTGACCCATTTACCGCCGCTAAACAAAGAATATCTTGATTTATGGTAGAGTAAATCTTTTGTGCATTGCGAACAAGTTGGATTCTATCGTAACAAGCATAAAGAAGAAAGATGACTGTTTTAGAAGAATATTTATTTGGTTTTCGTACCATGTCTTATGTAGATATCTGAAATTTATTTTTATTTTAAACTTTGAAATAAAGATATTAATACTGGTCAAACTTGAATCTTTTATTTTGTTTTCGTTTTTTCAATTATTTATCATTCAATTACCAATCCCAACCACATAATCTTTTTTAAATCTCTATCCTATAAATCTTTATTTTTATCCAGCTCGAAACTCTCAGACTCTCTAGCAAACAATTTACTAACCAGTCAATTTGTTTGAAAAATAAAATACACTCTGGACTTTAGTTTTCCTGAAATGTTTTAGTAGACAATGAAATCTAGTTACTAAGAGTTGTTAAGCATTGAAAAAATATTTACTGTCGACATAAATGAATAAAATTGGAGAAAGATAGCTGTACTCTGTTTGGAAATTAAATTTTGTTTAACTCTTAATGAAAAGAAATTGTCATTTACAAGCATTATTGAAATTCATAGATCAATTCTTTTGGCGACATGGCGATTCTCATGTTCTCGAGATTATTTTCATGACAGCTATGTCTAAAAGAATTTTTTTCGATACTTTTGTTATTAGAATTTCAGAACACAAATTTCCTCTTTATAAAAGTTTTCGATTTAATATTATTTCATTCATAGCAGAAATAATAGCTACCAAGAATTCGTATTTATTAATGATCATTATAAACCTTCAAAACAGCAGGACATTTTTATAGATATCATTTCTAAAATTATTCTAATAATGTATATAATAGTAATAAAATCATTAAATTCGTTCAATAAATATATTTTTATTGAAAGTGAAAATATTCTGTATTTTCTTAATGCTTTAAAAATAATTCTTTAATAGCAAGACGAAAATAATATTTGAAAATCATTATTTTGATGTCATACTCTAAGAAGAGTCGAAGAATTATTATAAATTTCACTGCTTTCCGAATGTCTAACAAGTAAACTGAATTTTGTTTGCCATTGCAATGATAGACACTTAGTATGTATTCAGCATTTCTGAGGATACATTATTAAGGAGCCTGCTATACTATACCTTTAATATTCAAGGATAATCTACTGGGTGGATAATTCAAAAGATTCTATTCACTTCTATGGAGAAATTTTCCAGATTTGTCTTATTTTCCTTAAAGTAGACACATAAGCCATTGGTTCAGTTTGTAATATCTGGAATTAAGCTACCTTAATTTGAAGTTAAATTAATCCACCACGTCAAACTTTAAAGAATTTATTATACTTGACACTAATAAAAACCTTAAAGAATTCCTTAAAGAATAGTAATTCCTTATTCCTTCAAGAATAATAAGGAAACGTTAATTCGATGAATAATAAATTAATGATTTTTTTACGATAAGTAAAATATTTTTTAAATATATTGTAGTTGTTAGTTGTTTAAGAACATTTAGTAGCGAAATCTTTTTATTTAGCTATCATCAATTTATAAACAGAGGCGACTCTAAGAGTGTTTTATAATGCTCTGTTCATCATAATTTTCTCATTTCTTTCACTCCAATTTTGAATTTATTATATGAATTTGAAGCTATTATGAACAAATAAATGAAAATTCTTATACAATAGTCAATATTAGACATGATGATAATAGACAATAGTTAATGTTTTTAATTTTAACAAATGCAAAGATTAGAAAATTATCTGAAATCGTTTAAGTTGTAAAATATTAATTAAATTGTTCCCCTAATTTAGAAATCTGTATTTTATACTTCACAATACAGAAGAAAGTTCAAAACTAAATAAAATGTTTAGCAAAGTATGTAAACTTAGCATTGGTTTTTATATTTAAAATTTTACATTAATAGTCTTTAGTTTATGGAACATTTAAAATGTATACTTACTACATTTGCTGAAATGTTGCAAGTATCATATTTTATCTAAAAGTTATATGAAAAATAGTATAATAAATTGAAAATCTCAAAACACGCAGTAATATATTTTGATATATTATTATAATGATCGACATAACAATAAATGTAATTAAAAAAATAGTTTGAATACTAATATATACGTCTGGAAAAATCCACGCCATAATAGGTTGTTAATATGCTAATCTGAATTCTTCATTTCCAAATGCATTTAAGTAAGATATATTTCCGTGGTGGGTCCAAATTAACGTCGCATGTCCTTGTCGCCATGCTATTCCAACAGAGAATAGCGTGCCTCGCAAAAGTTTCGCTCTTTTCCGAGCAGGACATTTTAAGGAAAATGCATTGTCCTTGGTGCAACCACTAATATATTGGTGGAATGTATTAAGCTCCTGTGGGAATACGGAGGGACATACAGTTATGCAAATGTGATCGCTTTGGCATAGATTTCAAGAGACAATGCAACTTATCAACACATTTGAGGTAGGAGGAAGCTCATATTTGAAAATAACTGAGAGTGGAGTAAGAGGACATGGGTATTTCTGTGACATTAGGTAAGATGAAACAGAAGGATGAAATCTGATTTTTTCAGAAACAAATCTATAATTTTGATAAATTTAACTTCAGCTTTAAAATTATTCTACAGCTTGCGTTTCAAAGGCATATCATTTTTATCTAGATTTAGATTTTGTAAATGCTTAATAATTTTAAATTTTCATGTGTAATTTAGTGTAAAAATTTTTATCTTTTATCCGGTTATAGGATGTTCATTCCCCATCAACAGAAACAGAAAGTCAATGATTCAGTAAAAAGTTAGAAATATATGTATGTATATATATATATATATATATATATATATATATATATATATATATATATATATATATATATATACATATATATATATATACATAAATTTAAAAAATAAAATAATGCTACAAATTAATATAAATTAATTCATTTCTGCATTATTTTGATTCTGGCAATTCATTTGAAATTCTATTTATTTAGTGTTATATTGAAATCATTTAACTATTCGTGGGTTTTGGCAAATTTGATTATTAACTTCTTGAGTATTTTATATGAAGTGATTACTTCTACTGTAAGATCGTGTCTAAAGTGATTACTTCTATTGTCTGAATAAACAAAATACAAAATAAAAATTACTTTGCAGTGACTAAATTTATTGCTTACTTCAAAGCAAAGGAATTGTTTGGCATGTCATTAATGCCATGTAGAAAAATCTTCTCCCAAAAAGGTCTTCACAATATCTGTAAATTAAATAAGGGAAAACATCTAAACGTGTCACTTTTATTTAGAGAAAACAAAGGAATCCTTTACTCTGAGCAATTTAAAGGAAACCCTTTTTTTTCAAAGGATTGAATAAATAAAATGCCATAAATTGTTCGTTGAGTGTCCTGAACTATTATGAAATAATTAAGAACGTAATAAGAAGGATTTTAAGAACGCTCTCCGTTAGCACTTCGTTAATTGTAAAAGGTGAGCTGTGTGACATATGTATGTCGGAATCAATTATCCTTTCCATTCTGAAAGCTTAAATTATCGCATTCAAGGAATTAAGAAGTGAGAGGATTTAAAATGCTTGTTTCTGACGTTCCATTAAGAAATAAATGCCGGAAATTTTATTCAGAGGTTGTCTGATTGAAAAGCAATTTAAATTACGTTTTTCAATTAACTTTTTCACAAACATTCCAGTTCCTGTTTTGTAGGAAATCGGGAAATGCTTTATCTGAATTAGTAAAAACCCGGTTTTCCCATTAGATAAATGCCTGGAATTTTCATGAGTATTTAATTGAACAGAAATGTTGTTGAAAGGGATTGCCTTTGATAAAAAGGATTGTTTAGATTGCACAGTTTAAAATTGAAGAATTTTTTTTACTTATTTAAATGTTTATTTGGAAAGATATTTAATTTGAAGTTTAAAATAAGATTAACAACATAAAATATAATTTCTTAAGTATTAATAAGAAATTATATATTTTTTTAATCTTATTTTTAACTTCAAATTAAATATTTTTCCAAATAAATATTTTTTTTTATAATTTCATTTTTTTATAATTTATACATTCCATTCTTTAGAGAGATAGTCATCTAACTTCGTCTTTTCATGGAATACTAATGATCGTTAAAATATTTTATGAATCATTGTTTGTCTAAAAATTAAATAACCGCTAAAATTCTAGTATGGATATAAAAAAATATCCTATTACAATTTGTGAAAAATGGTGGAAGTTATTATTGCAAAGCAATGAAAACTATAATTAGTTTAAAATTTTATGGAATCTCATTTTTTCAAGCAGAATATTGTTAATGTAAATCGATGCTATACATTGTGTCAAAAATCATCAATATTTCAATCCTAATTTATTTATTTTTAATCATAATTTACATCAATATTTGTTAATTTTTAATACCATAAATTTCTTTATATAAATAATGGTATCCTTCCAATTATAAGTAAAACAAAACAGATTTATAAGCAAGCATAAAATAAGCCACTTCCATTTAAAAATCAGATAAAAATAAATTGAATAATGGCTCAAAATGAATTTTAATACAGTTGTAATTAGTTTTAAAAATTTTTAACTATTGTAATATTTCTCACAATTATTGAGTGTAGTATTATTAAAAATAATATGTGTGAATTACACAGTTATTCAAATATTTATTTTTATTCTAAGTTTTGATGATTTTTATATGGTTATTAAAAATTTTACCGATAAATTTATCAAGCATCATTGCATATATCTATGTTATTTATTTTTATCCTTTTGGCTGATATCTATGGCATGTGTCGTTATCACCAGGTAGATTGCGTGGTTTTATTTCCTCTCATACATAGCAATTTTTATAGGGTGTTATAATTGTCCATCATAGGATATAATGGGAGAACACTGAAATGATGTTCCTTAATAAGTTCACAGATAGCTTTATCACGTGTCATCGGGAGACTATTATAAAATATCAGCAGTTGTTAAAGTTTCATTTCAAGCGAAATCTAAAAAATACACTTTGTTTATTAAATTTATGTGTTTACTGAAGTGTATTATTATACAGTGTATTTCGGTATCACCTAGCTATTTTATGTCATATATTTGCTATAGGTTATACGTAAGTAATCTTACAGTATGCAATTATAATTTACCACAAAAGGCAATGTGATAACACTGAACTTTCACTTTTTAATGAGAGGTAAGTTCCCCTTTAAATTAACTTTATAACGCTGTATTTAAATTAATTTTACATCAGAAGATATTTATCAAATATATTAATTCGTAAAAAGTAAATATATGAAATATCATTTTAAACAGAATATATTGATGCGTATTGTTTTAATTTAATCTAACAATTCATTAAAATTAATAAGTAATCCTTAATAGCAAGCAAATATATTAGAATAATTTTTCTAACCCTAAACACATTTCTATTGAAAAAAGAAAATTTAAAGTGCAAATTCTAATTTAAAACGATTAAATCTTTAGAAAGTGTTTATGATATTGTCTCTTATTTATAAAGAATACTTATTTTTTTCGAATAAAAGTCTTTTCATTTATTTTTTTTCTTTGTTTAAATTGCAAAATCTTTGAATAATTCAAAAAGTGATTAACATACCTCTTCTAAATGCTAATGTAATCTTTGTAATCAAAAGTTTTACTTTCTGTTGATATTGTAAATGTACTCTGAACTATTTTTCACTCCATAAATTATGCAGTTAACTAATTATTAACAATGTCTGCCTTTTTATAAAATTAGACATGAATAATTATAATATTTTTTTAAATAATTATTTATTAATTGAAAGAAGTTAGATTATTATTTTAATAATTTACTTTGTATACACAGGATTTAATACTGAAATTATTATTTTATTGAATAAGCATTCCTTAACACATTTTAAAATGTAATCCGTTTTAATATATTAAAAAGCATTATTGATTATCTAGTATACGATTTAGTATAAGAGTAATTATTAATATTAAAATCGTGAATCGTAACTGGATAAATGAATAAAAGTAAATAATCATTTTTTTTCATATTTCTGAATTTAATTCTATTGTTAAGAATCGTAACAGAAATTTATAGTTTTCTTTTATTCTGTTATAGATTCTAGCATTTAACATGAGGCCATTTGTTTAATAGCGATGCAGATGCAGTTAAAACAATATCCTAATCGCATTGAAGTAATTTGAAAATTTGCCCTACGTTGTACTCTTGCAGATTCGAATAATATCCCCAGGGAAAGCATCTAGCTGCTCACCCCACGCATTCCTTTTTGCTGTAAAAGACTTTCCGGGCAAAGTATTTATTGCTTATTTTCGGCATACAGGAAGGACATTATTAAAGTATATTAGTTGTTTAAACTACTACTGTTACATTATTACTTGAAAACAGAAATTCTAATTCCTGCTCGGTGTTCAGATCCGAACTGATCGCTATCGAGAGAGGCCTGAGCTCTTTTGAGAATATTGTTGAGCCTGATTTTGTGGATACATGGATACTTACTGACAGCCGATCCTCATTTCAACATTTAAGTAACTGGATAAATGTTGGGAACAGGGCCGGCAGTTTCATCCCGAAATTACTTTTTTGACTTTCAGTTAATTCCAAGGTGTACATTCAATGAATTTCTTCACATGTCGCCATTAGTGATTGTGAGATTGTGGATTCTTTAGCAAAGATTGCTTTTCGAAGACTTCTCGTCCGATATGATTCGCAGTTATTGTGAGGTGTTCTCGAAATTTGGGAAGACAATTTAGGATCTCTGAAATATCCGTCCAACATATGACTGGTACTTGTGAGATCGCCCTGGTGGTGCCGTTCTCTTGGGGGACAACAGAAGCCAACAAAATTTCTTATCGCGTTTGGCCAGTGGACACTTGAGGAATATCACTTAGGAACAAGGGTAGAAGATATTTGGGACCTGCACCATGTGTAGGATAGCTCAAATATCGCCACTCATATTTTAAACTGTTTAAGTTTACATTGGACGAGGGCTTTTCTGAACCTCTTCTATTCTTGAACTTTTTAGGTTTATGGATTTGGTCTAAAACAACAACAATAACAACATCAAGAACAATACTTGTTTAGAGCAAAATTTTAAGGAAAGTACTGTGGCAAACGCAACACTATTTTGTACACATATTATTAAGAATATAACAAAGCTGTTTATAAAAACTTTTTTCCACCGGAGGCAAAGTGAATCTTGAAACTAATTTCATGTAATCAAATAAGCAAAGATGAAGTAAAAGAAAATATTTAAAATAACATTTCACATATTTTAAATAACATTTAATATGCATTTTAAAACAGAAATTTTTCTTTTTTTTTAATGAAGGAAAATTTCTCAATTGTAACCATTGCTTCAAATCATTAGTCATCGTTGTCTTCATCAGTGATTATCTTATTTTGTTTTAAACATTTTGCTATTTTAATGAATAAATGAACTGTACAACATGAAGCATTAACTAGATTGGTAGAGATTTATAGCATTCTGGTAGTCGATAGTGTTCTTTTATAGGTAAACATAATATAATATGTTCAAGGATATTGAAAGCATTTCGTAAACTAAATTAGGAAAGGAAATAAACAAAGTTGAAAAAAATAACTTCTGAATTAAATCAACCAGTGAAATGTGAATATGTAAAAAAAAATCAGTCTAAATTAAAAAAAATTAGCTGAAAATGACAAAAAAAAATTAAATGTATATAAATCATTTAAAACGTTGGGGTTTTTTTTATGCTTATTTCATTGCTACAGATCAAAATGCAGCATGTTTTGGCCTTTATACTTTTTTATAAATAATTTAGTGGTTTAAAACCTTTTTATATGAAATTGAGTTTGCGTTTGTTCTAATACGCTCTTTCAAAATTAGCTTTAAAAACCTGTAATTTAATTATGGCTACCTCGTATAAACGGGAATTTCTTTGTTATATGCCGGGTTTCAAACTTTTCTCTCACAATTCGGAAATTATGCATTATATATCCACCAAGTGTTTTTTGATTTTTTTTCTTTTATACTTACTAACAAGAACGTAATGGACAATTCTAAATTATTTCTTTTTTAGGTTATTCTAAAATTTTTTGAATCGTTGTAATTCTGGTAGATTTCAGATTTTACATGTGTCTGATAAAAGGTTTTCCAGGTCCACAAATTCTTAGAGAATTGAAATTTTATGACAGTTACCTGTCACGTTTATGTCTTGAATGATATTCATTCAAAATTTAAAACCTCAACTTTCTAATAAAATGGCTCGGAAGACTCAACCATATGCAATTCAAAGAATAAATATTACCTATGGGTAGGAAAAAAATAACAATTGCCATTTCTGAATCTGAAAACTGACATTGCATGTGAAATATCTTTCCCCGACTTTGAATATACAATTTCTACAATAAATACAAAAATATCAGTATTTGGGTTTTCTGAACGCTGATAAATTTTAAATTACACATCCTAAACTTTGAACGCGAAATATATAAGTTTTAAAGGTTATAAAATGTTCCCAATTTTTATGATTTCTTAACTTACAATGTGAATACATTTCAGAATGACATACGACATAAAAGTACTGAAATATAATAACATTCGATTTTTGCAATATAAAACCACTTCTAACTATATAAAACAGCTTCTGTGCTACTTCGTCTTCGAAGAAGCTGATATACAAAAGCTATAAAAAAAATACAGCAACAAAAAAAAAACTGATTTCGAAAACATTTTTTTAGAGCAACTGCTCTCTCTATTTATAAAGTAATTCAAAAATTCATAAAAATTAGAAGAAATTATATAGTTGGATCCGAGTTGGGAATGAATTTCTTATATGCCGCGCCTTTGATTAGTGAAATGTAACATCGGATCATTCTGCTTGGCGAGAATTGGTATACATATTGGTATTGCCATAAATGTTATAAATATTGATATTGTCACACATATTGTTATAAATGTTGGTATTGCCACAAATAATGTTATAAATATTGGTATTGCCACAAATATTTTTAAAAATATTGGTATTGCCACAAATATTAGTATGAAAATTTAGACAAAACGAATTGAAAGGAAAATTTTTGCTCTAGCAGCGTTGACTGCACAAAGTATGAAAGTTTGATAAAGTTAAATAAACGTTCCCATGACTGCTTTTAATTAATAATCTTGATTATTTATGAAGGAGAACACAGGTTGTAGAATTATTCTCATAAAATGCTTTAATAATTTAGGGTTTTTTTTTTTTTTTTTTTTTAGAGAAAAAAATTAGTTCGAAAGTTTTACCAATAAATAATGCAGAAAGCTATATTGATAATTGTACTGTATTATTGTTTTTTTTATTAATTTATTGAATACCTAGTTCAAATTATTTTTTCTAAAGTAATTCGTAATTTTTGTCTGTGTACAATGAAATATCACAAATATTTTTTAACTTAACATATTTTTGATGAAACATGTGAGGATTTTAAATTCGATCAGTTTAAGAATCATATACTTTTACTTATTTTTTCTCTAAACTATATTAAGAGATATTAAAATAAATTTAATATACAGTTAAACAATAACTTAATAATTTTAATATTTATATATTCTCATTCCAATTTTTAAATTTTTTTTGTTTCATATTTTACTTACATTTTATTCAGTTCCTTATTCCAAATTATTAAATAACCAAAACGTTTTTATTTAAAATTATTTTATTAACATAAAACTATAGTTTATCATAACTGAAACTATATATATAAAAGTTAATTTTAACTGAACATGTAAGTAAAAAAGCATAGATTTCTTTTCAATATATTTATTAAATTTATTTGATTCTGAAGGTGCAATATTTAATATATTCTGAAATACTGTGCTCGTGATTATGTTTTAATTTTATGATTATTTTTTAATTGTTATTTTGAATCCTAAAACTATTTTGCTGATATTTGATTTTCAGATATATTTTTGTGCATAGATATTTAAATTTTAGATTTTGCACTATGATCAACTATCTTATTTTTTAAATATTTCTTAGGAAATTCTAATAAATTCATGTACCATGGCACAAACGAAGAAAAACTCCAATGAATGCCTTAATATTAACTTTTAATAACAAAATTAAAGAGTTATTTTGTTTCATTTTTAGTAGAATGTAAGTGCTCTAATTTAACATCTTCCGGAAGGAAATATATACTTAAATTGGCAATCTAAGAACTTCAATGACATATAAAAAAATATTTTTTAATAAAAAAAACATTTCAACGTGACATCTAAGTTAATGCTTTAATTTTTGTCTGAGAATAAGTTTTAAATTACCACTGCTATTTAAGTAGTTTTAAAGAATAGCATATTTTTATATTATTTTTTCTTGACATCTAATGGAAGTAGAGATTCTAACACATTAAGAAAAACGTCTGCGTTCATAATTTAAATTCAATCCTCAAAAGCCTTATACCCCTACTCAAATGTTTAAAAAAATAATTACACAAGGAAAATGATGATAATTAATACATGCTTAAAAAATACTTTAAATTAAAAAAATAGACACATTTTATCAATCCGTTAAAAAAATTCCCTACATCCATTAAATGGAAACACCACATTTACCCGTATAAAAAATAACAAAAAAAAAATAAAATAAATTTGAGCCCATTTTATTTTTTCCCCAAAGAAATGAAAAACACTTAAAACGATTGACAGAAATAAAAAAAAAAATTCATAAATTATTTTTTTTATTCCTTAATAGTTCTTATTGTTCTCTAATGCAAGATAATGGGAAAGTAATGAAAAAATTAGTATTAGAGATTTGTATGAAGGAATTTAGCATATTATCCAAATGGATAAAAGAAAGTGTATTATAATTAAATAAACAGAGATGAAACTATATGTAATATTGAATAAATTAGCCAGCCTAATTGTCATTTCGCTTTCATTTTAAATTTAGATAATTAAGAGTTTTAGAATAAAAAAAAAGATTTTTTTTTATTTCTTAAGTCTGTGTCGTCTTATGTTTTATTAAATATTTCATTTTCAAAATTCCTTATGTTTAAAATTATGTATGTAAATTCGTATAAAAAAAGAAAGAAAACCAAAATTGTGCCTCGAAAAAAATTGCTACTTTAAATGTGTTAATTGCTCCTAAATTAGATTTTCCATAAATGAATACATTTGGACAATGTATTTGTACTTAACCCCCTTATTTATATCCTTCGTTCTTTTTTAATGGATTGAAAAATATTATTTAACTAATTTGTAATTAATAACGTAATACCTTTTACGTAATACATATTCTATTAATTTTACACTACCATAATCTATTAAATTTCCCTTTTTAAGACTTTCTTGAAGATTATGTGAAAAATTTTAAAATGCATTATTTAATTTTGTGTATAAAAATAATTGCTGATATACCTCCTATGATAAGATTGGAATGAAATAACTTTCTAGAGAAAAAAAAAATATAAGGTCTTGAATTTTAGATTTAATCAGATGCAAATATAATATTATATAAATAAAATATACATAATAAATAGAATATATATAATATTATAGAAAACAACTATGATAAGATTGGAATGAAATAAGTTTCTAGAGAAAAAAAAATATAAGGTCTTGAATTTTAGATTTAATCAGATGCAAATATAATATTATATAAATAAAATATACATAATAAATAGAATATATATAATATTATAGAAAAATAAAACACATCTTTAATTGGAATAATTTTTTAAAGAAGAATAAATTCTTTTATAAGCAATTTCTTCTCTAGCATATATATATATAGATATAAATTTTGTATAATAATATTAGAAAATTAATCCCCTGAAATTCTAAAGTAAAAAGAAATATATGAGTAAGAATCTTTGCAGTACATTTAAAATAAATAGACTCGCTTAAATGAATTTTCTGAATGAGAAATAATTCAGTCTTTACAGTTTATCAGAGTACCTTATGCCCAGGGGTCCTTAAATTCCAACTAGTCAAAATGAGTACATGGCGATAAGTAGGAGAAACATGGTTATCAAAAAAACAGGAAACATGTAGTTAAGGAAAATGTCCCCAAATTCAAAATTTTAGGACGAAAATGAATGTGAAATAATTTTAAATGATTATAATACATTTATAATAAGAGTAAAGTAAAAAATGTAGGGATATAAATATTTCATTTGCTTGAATACAACACAAAGCATAACAAATATGAATTTCAAATATTTCACATGAGAAAAAATGTTTTGTAAAAACCAAAATTTTTAAATGCAGCAGTAATTACTGTTAAACAGATTGATTTAAAAATCGTAGCATTTTTAAAAAGGAAAATAAGTATCAACAATCAGTGATTCATTCAGAAAAAAAAACTACTAAAGTCAAAATTTTCATTTTTTTGTAAAAGTTAATGAAGCTAATTACACAACTAAGTGAGAACAAAATACTTAAAAATTTTTTTCTACATGTTAACAATAATTTATTTCTTAATGAGTAAAAAAAGCTTATTATGCGATAAATTTTATAACAAAAGAAAATTCAAATTGGTGAAGACAGTATAATTATGTATAAATACTTAATTTCATAAGAGATAAATTATTTTATACAGAAATGCTTTTACACATACAATTAAAAAAATAGTTAGCCATTTATTAATAATGAACACTTAGTTTAATAGTTGTTTAGTTATCACAGTACTTTTGTAACTGTTTTTATTTTCAAATTATTTTTTTAAATTTTTTAATAATCTATGTTTTAAAAAATAATCTATATATAATCTATTTCCATTATTTTTTTATTCGTGAATATATTTTATTTTCTAATTTTTAACTAACTTTATTTTGTAATTTTTTTATCTTTCAAAGTATCATAAATATACTTAATAATCTTCTAATTACACTTATGGGGCCTGAATGGCCGAATGGCTAGCGCTGTGGTGCTCGGTACCACTGGTTTCGGGTTCGAGTCCCTCCGATGGATTGGAGGTTTGTAGTGGTTCGGAATCCACTTTAAGCCGTAGGTCCCAGTCTCATATGACTGTTGGGCATACCCCCTGAAAAAAAGCGTCTCGGAATCTACCAGTAGGTGAACGGCCTTGGCCCGCAATGGGCTGTTGCGCCAATGATGATGATGATTACACTTATATATATATATTGAAATTACATTTACATTTTAATTTATTTATATCTAAAGAATTTCATGTTTATATCACACAACTAGCAGGTACGATCCGATATTGTCCAATTATAAGAAATAAAATACTTTAGATTTGATATAAATAATATAAATTGTTAAATGAATTAATTAACCTGAACTAAGAATTTAGTCTTAGAAGTAGCTTTAACCAATATATATATATATTTCGTATTTAATATGTAAGCAGTAATGTTTATAATAGAGCTAGATTGGAAGATAAATTCAAATTAATATTGTAAATTATCATCTGTATTTTTACAATAAATTAAATAGATTTTTTCACTTAATTAAAATATAATTCGTAATTTGTAGCTGCGAATGTTTGGAATGATATAATAAATTCAGAAAAACGAACTTCTCAGTAATATAATTTTTAAGAATACTATGAATATATATATTAGCAATCTTATAAACCTATGCAAAATTAATTTATAAAGTAGTCAAAGTATTTTGCAATACTATATTTTTCATGTCTTGTTAGTAACCATTTTTTATTACTTCGGCACTGTATACTCTTGGTTTCACTCATGCTTTTATTAGTTGCCTAATACCATAGAATATTTTCGTTTTATGAGTTGTATTTCATTGTACTCTTTTAGTTCTGCAATTATAATTGAATATTTTGACTACAGATACCTAAAGGCTTTGGTGCGGTAGGGTGCGAAATAAAATTTTATAACAATTTACGGTGCTCTACTCTAAACTGAGGCGATGATGGATGGCAATTAGGACAGAACTGTAGGAATGACAACAAGTGTAACACATAATTTGTAATCTCTGATTATAAAGTATTTCTCTGCAGCAGATAAACTGTCTACAGAGTCCTATTACCTGCACAGAGAGCAAAACTCTTCTTTCTCTTTCTTAGGTTATTTATGGATTAGGGTGTGAATGATATAATGATATAATTGGTATATTGGAATATTGTCCCTTTCACCAAATGCTATATTCCTATAAACTTGACATAAACCTTTTTGCCAAGCTTCCGATCAGTCCGGCATAACCTTTTTGGTGATCTAATTTTTATAACCATGAGTATATAAATAAAAATTATTGCTATTATATTATTACTACTCATTTTTATGCCATCAATTTTTATGCTGGTGGTAAATTTAATCATTTTGTTTGACAGTTTAACAAAGTTTCAGAGTATTTTCTTTTATAAAATTCAAATGTGGCGACAAAAAATCCTTAAATGTTTTCGAAATATCATCATTTTTTTACTTGTTAAGACTTATTCACGACGAGATCACTAACGAGAGAAGAAATACGTGATAACTAATATTACAAATCAATATTAATATTCTGCCCTTTTATAATACCATTTCATAATAATGTACAAACAATATTTATGGAAACATTGATTTCTTAAAATATTTAGTTGAACTAAACTAAAAACACATTTTAAAAAAAATTTTTGGACGTCAAAAATGGAAACAGATCACAAATAATAATATTAAATAAATTTAATCTAATTTAAAGTAATTAGAATAAAAACATTAGAAGTCGTGGCTGTCCAAGACAATTTCGCATAAAATATCGGGAACTTAATTTATTAAATATGCTCAACAATTTTCCTTACTTAAAAATAATCTAATTTTAACATGCGTAACATTTAAGATATTCTTTTTAAAAAAGGGAATTATCACAGAGATCCCATTAAAAATGCAAGTTTTCTTCTTTTTTCATAACCAATTACCTATCATTAAAAAACTTCAGACCATTCGCATCCCAACTTAAGCTATAATTAAGCTTGTATAACCTTCACCTGCTGACAGCTTTTAAAGTGAGGCTCTAATTTATTTGGGAGACAATTTAGTTCATAAAATTTACGGGAATTACGAAGTGTTCGTGGATATTTCAAACTCCGTTTTGACGTTCAAGAGATAAAGCTTCAGTGAGACCACTCCAAGAGGTATTTATTCTCTATAAAAATAGCAAGAATGATTTATAGCACGATCTCCTCTTATCTGTACGATAAAAGAATATTTCAAATACCTGAACATTAATGCTCATAAAAATTATTCTCCAACTTTCGCTTAAGTACAGACTGAAAAATTAATTTGAGCCTCTCGGAAGATAAGAGGTCATAGCAATAAACTTTTAAAAGCAGTGAATATTTTTATGTGTATTTTGAAGATGCATTAATGGGCATTTTTTTTTTACAAAATTTCTCTTGTTGCTGTTTTGTATTAAAAGTCATTAATATTTAAAAAATTTTAATGAAAGTCATAAATAAATTACTTGTTTGAAATCAATTTACTAAAGCTCAGATTAAATTGTCACTTTTATATAAAAGCCGAGTGGATGATTTTTCTTCATTAATTAATGATAAGTGAAGATAATGCTAAACAAATTCGTCAAATTTATCACTATTATCATCAAATCTTGACAATTTGCGCTGTTTTAATTTTCTAAGGGGTGTGAAACATTGTATTATAAATTAAAACCTTTACTGAATTTTAACCACCGATAGCAGTTAAAACTTCTTAAGTTAAACAATATTATTTTTATATCTTTTAATTAATAATAACTACTGCTTTTTCATTGATGCAACAGCCCATTGGAGGACCAGGCCCTCTGCCTACTGGCAGATTTCGAAACATGAGATGTTTTTCTTTTTTACGGGGTAGGGTTGCCAGCCCTATGGCCAACACTCTAGAGTTATATTAGCCAGATAGATATTATATTAGATATATTATTAGGCAGATAGATAGTATATCATATTAGACCTACGGTTTAAAGTGGATTCCGAACCGCTACAATCATTCATGTCATCGCTGGGATTCGATCCCGAAATTTGTGGCATAATAATAACACTATCAATATTAAAAAAAAGTCTTACGTTAATTAAACATGAAAGATTTAATTAAATTAATGATTATCCATCATACACATCTATGTATAAGTATTTCACAATAAATGCACGTGTATATTATGAAAGCGGACTGCAAAAAAATGCTAGAAGTCGTGAAATAAGTACCAGCCAATAAAATTGATGCATATCTCCAGAAGAGAAATAAAGAGAAATATAGCTTAATAAAGTCACATATCAAATATTGAACAATAACTTTAAAATAAAACCTTTTAATTTAACTATTAAACTTTCCTGTAATTAAATATACAACGCAAACACAATAAACACCGATTCCTTAAATTATAAATATTTGTTAAATGCAGTGTTTCATATGAAGAGGAATCACTTTTTTTATTTTATATACGGAGTTGTATTATTGAATTAGTCTAATTTACTCCATATTCCTTAAACATTTTGTCAAATAATAATTTCATTTGATATTTTAACAAATTTATAGATAGAGTTAATCAATTATATATATATATATCTATATATATATTTTTTTTTTTTTTTTTTTGTTTTTTTTTGTTTACAGTGAAAACAAATTCATCTTGCAATCTAGCATAGCTGATAGCATTTATCGACAATGGATAATAATAATTTAGCAGGATTTAATACAAATACAATAATATTCATATACAATATATAAATACAATAATATATTTAAAGTTCGTAATAAAACAAATACAAACAAAATTAACAAAACAAAATTAAAAAATAAAACAAAATTTAAAAAAACAGCAAAATTAAAAATATAAAAAAAAAGTCTGTACACAATCAAAAAAATTTTTTTTAAAAATACAAAATTAAAAAAATTGTAAGTTTTTTTTAAATTATTTAAAAAAAATTGTATTTAAAATCCATGTTTTTATTATTTATTACATATTTGTATTATGAATTATATATTTATATTTTTATGTTATTAAAAAATAAAATACATTTACTTTATTTATGAAGTAAAATAAAACTTTTTTTTTGTAATTTCAGTATACTTAAAAATAAATTAAACTTGACTCTATCTTCACTGGTGTTTCGTAGTAAATTATTATTATTCACCTCATTTCTTTCTTATTCTGTGAATAAACATATATCAATAGGTAGGATCAAAATAAGCTTTGATGATCTGCATGGTCCATAGCAAGTTGGTTTCTTGAATAAGGATAACCGTGGATGTTTGTATTGGTTCGGAATCCACTTTAAACCATTGGTCCCGTACTCATATGATCGTAGAACGTGACAGAGCCCAATCAGACTTCTTCTCAGCCACATCATTTAGAAACTGTAAACCGGCAACTCAGCTCTAGGCACAGTGGTGTGGTTTGGTGTAGTAATAGTCAGCTAGAATGTGCTTCTTATCGACACAAATAGTAAGAATGGGGCAAAACCTTCAGTTGCCATTATTTGGTGTACTCATTAAAATTTTTCTACCGCGTTATGGGAACCTAATGGCTGAGTGGCTAGCGCTGTGGCGCTCGGTACTACAGGTTTCGAGTTCGACTCCTCGCCACGCTATGGATCTTTACAGTGATTCGGAATCCACCTTAAACTGTAGGTCCCGTTCGGCTTAGCCTTCGTGTGCACAAGATGACAGTGGAATGACAAACCAAACTAAAATGCCAATTTTTGGAGAAAATGAGTGCTTTTGGTCTGGCTTTATGCTTCCTAAGTAACGCTATTTCTGCTACATATCAACCATTCTAGTGACTAGTGATTTCAGTCAAATTGGCGAGCTTTCGAAATTAACAATATTAACTATCAGTAAACATATACGATATTAAACATTTTAATTTTCGATTGCTACATATTTTAAAATTGTAATCTTATAATATGTTTACTGTCAAATTATTCAAATTTCATTAATATTGATATATAATTACTTTTTGTAGAGATAAAATACCTTGTACGATATTGCAGCCCCATTCATAGCAAAAATTCCCAAAGAGAATATTCGTATATTTTTATTATATTTTCAAAGCAACATTTTTGTGACTGAATATAATTATCAAGAAAAATTTTATTACAAGAGGTTTTACCCTCTTTCTAATTACTGTAATTTCGCAGATTTAATGATTCAAGGGTCTATTAAAATTGGAAAAATATCATTTAATCTGAAGCAAAAAGTTATTTTATAAGAAGATTAACACATAAATCATATATTTCTTTATTATACTAATTCATTAAGAAGATTGACTTAGAATGAATGCATTTTTAGCAAAATAGAATGCAATCACAAATGAAACAAATTGTTTTTAACGGAACTTGCAAATAAAATATTAACAAATGTATTTCGTATTTAATATGAAGGAGCAATTTATTGACTCTGTCATGCTAAATTAAACGTAGGCTCATTTTTTATTAGCATTCAATCATTCATGATAATTCGAAAATGGATGCTTCGCTGGTTATTTATGCAACATTTACCAGAGAGGAATTTCTGCAACTTACAGATCTTCAGATATCTTAACTGTTGTTATTGCTAACAGTGAAAAAAATAACTTCTTTATTCCGAAACTCTTTTACACTCATGTAGATAAATGAAGTAAAAATTTTTAGGAGAAATCGTTTCATAGAAGAAGGATAGTCATTATGTTCAAATAAATTATTTAAATTCATCGAAATTACTTTATTATATCGAGTTTATTTTATTATATTTCTGGTAAAATAATTTTCAGAAAATTTATAAAATTATTTTTTGTAACATATGATTTTACCGAGATGGAATACGTACAATTATTTACAAAATTGTTTCATCTTTTCTTTAATGCATTATTTTCAATATCACATTTGTTGTATAATATATTTATTTTTCCAATATGCCAATATGTTCAGAAGAATTCATATGATTAGTTAGTTAAGATTTAAATTTATATCCCGTCGATTACAATGCAACATAATAATGCATTTGTTTATGTTAATGTTGTTTCTTATCCCACTTGGTAGACAGCAACATCTAGACCAAGTCCAAGAACTCGTGTGATCTCATGGAAGCATAGAGTCAGCTTCTGTTGTGATGGAGCACCCGTAGGTAGAAGTCTGACTTGTCTCCGTGATGCTGAAGGAGGAGTGCAGTGCTTTCTGGGAATACATTTAGGTGAACTACCCCGTATTTGGGTATCATTTAACTTCCACCAGTAAGTTCTAATTAACGAGGCAAGATGCTGAGCATCATACATGCCATCGAATCTCCCCGTTTTTGAAACAGTGTCTACAGCAAAACCGCCAGCGGATTGAACCTCTACCCTAACGCTCATCACGGAGCGTGTTGCCACTGAGCCAGGCCAGCATAATAGTACATACGAGTAGCTCTAGTGATTTCATCATACGACCATCGTAAAAGGAATAATGCAACACTGAATAAAATATATTCTTCTAAACTTCATACGAATATTGACACTATATGATTAGTCAATTAAAGAGAACGCTTAAATATTTAATAATTGTATTTGAATGTCAAAAAAAAAATATATACGAGCTTTCTATTAAGCAATTTTAGAGCTATTATTTTTAAATCCTTGAGGGCATCTTAACATAATCTACAAATTTTAATAGAGCTTAAAAATAATATATAATAGCATCGGTGAAAAAATGAAAAATTGCAAAAAATGGAAATACGTAAGTAATATCAAGCATTAGATTACCATTGTGTTTATTAACAAAATAAAGTAGTATTTTTTGTGACATGAAAATAAGATTTAGCTATATAAAAATTTTAAAGTCATCAACAGTTCTATTCAAATTTGTTATCTGAGCTCACTGTAAATTCAGTACCAGAGCAATAATTAAATTATTGCAAGATTGTTGTTTAATTTAAATAAATAATAACTAAATGCAGTTTGTATGTTTTTTCAGTGATTAGTATCATACACATGATGAATTTATTTTGTAGTCACAAATGATTGAAATTAAGGCAAATTAAAAAAAACGTCCCATTCTCTACAAAAATGTCAAAGTCTCATCTACACGGAATACAAATCCCGAGATATTGCATTCTTTCGAAATACAAATCTGAGCAAAACCAACATAAAGTAATTCATTCTTGGTACAAGTATTTCAATTAGCATACCATTAACTTCCAATTACAAGGGACCCACTTCCCGGTGTTTGCTAAATTACAAGACGCTATTTTCTAAGGGAAAATAACATTTCATAACTCAGGGAAATTCAATTTAGGCTTCATGTTAAAGGGAGGTTGCAACCAGAGTTTAAAGGTACTTTTTCGTTCTTTTTCCCTATCTTTATTATTATGAAGAACAAATTACCATGCAGACTCATTGCAAATTATGTTTCCATAATTGGAACCTGCATTAATTATTCTTGTGATATGCATTTTTTTTTTCCTTTTCGGCTCTTGAATAAAGTTTAATCCAGGATCATTTACTTCCATTTACTTAACAAAACGGTTTTCAAAGGATTCCGTTTTCGGTTGTCTTCCAGTGTTCCTTAATTTTATTTTCGATAAAAAAACTATTTGTGTTTAATAACCGCTTAAAGGAATGTATTCAAAAGAATCGTATTAGTTCAGCGTTATTTATACACAAGAATCCAACACATGTTTTAATCGCTCACATTACTTAGGGCAAATGTAGATAGGGATAGTTAGATATACTAAAAAAGTATATAGAATAATACATAATATAAGTTACGCGCGCCCCCTGGGTAGTGCAAAGTGAGTAACGTCGGTGCAGCCATTATGGCATAAAAGATCACGGTCTATTTGCCAGCTGCATTAGGAAAAAAAAAAATAATAATAATAATACTACATAATATCAACGATGGATTAGATCCGTATAAGAAGAATGCAGTTTTTCAATGTAGGATGATATAGAATTTTTAAAGGATGTCTTAATTGCATAAATTTACGAGGCATACAGGACATTGGATTGAATTGACAGTTCTATATATGAAATATAGGTGATATGTACAACCTACAAGGTGCTTGTACACTACTTTGACAACATAAGAAACAGGATAATACCCATCAAATGAAGAATATTTTCTATGGTATCAAGAGACACACACCATTCGGTCAGAAAAGCTTAAATTTAGATAAATTGAACTTTCAAAGGTAAATAATAATAATAGTAATAATTGCCTTTGAGATCCTAGAAAAACTCAACATAAATGCTGCAAGGGTTCATGGATGGTGTTGCAAAATCCATGCCAGTAATATATATTGGATGATATAGAAGTTATTTAGGATAAGGTCTTAATTGGATAAATTTACGAAGGATACAGGACCGGGGCAGAAATTGATTGTTCCAAATATGAAATATAGCTGATAGACTTACAATTGTTCGTAAACTACTTTGACAACATAAGAAGGATGATACTAGTAAAACCCATCAAATGAACTTGAATATGTGACAGAACTTGATAGTTCTATATGTGAAATATAACTGATAAACCTCCAAGGTGTTCTTGCACTACTTTGAGAATATAAGAAGGATGATAATATCCGTCAAATGAATAAGATTTTCTATGGTTCCAAGAATCATACCCCATTCGGTCAGTAAAGCTTAAAGTTAGATGTCCAAGTTAAACTTTCAAAAGTTAAAAAAATGACATTGAGGTCCTAGAAAAACTCAAAATAAATGTTTTAAGGGCCGTCCTGTAAAAGAAGAATGGCGCGCCGAATAAGACTTTTTGTCGAGTTTTATCCTGTTGAATGCAACAACGATTCTCGTCATTTCACTGTGAAGCCATTCTCCTGATGGAATCTGTTAAGGAATACAATCGTATATTGTCCACTAATGCACCGTGGTAAGAATCTGAAACGTTAACAATGTGACGCTTTAAAAAACAAGTTTGCTTCGGCTGGCTTTCTGTTAAAATTTGATGATAAATTCAGATTTATTTTATTTCTCTATGTTCAACACAAGGGCATATGTTTCATATAGGCTATGTTCAACACATCCTCATAACAAGGGCTACGTAATGTTATAACTTTTTATTATATGAGGGTAGTAAAATAATGCAGAAAACATAAATTAAAAAAAAATTCCAAATATAGAAATAAAGGACGATATTGAACTTAAGATTTAAAAAAATGTTATAGTATTACATAACTAACTTAGGCATAAATGAAATGAAATGTATAAAATGAGGGAAGAATAAATAATGATTACAAACATTAATATAATAGGGAATGGTATATAAATATTAGGATAACGACCAGCCTGTTAAGTATGAAATGACAAAATGTTATTGTTTAGAATAAAGAGGAAATGGACACAGAAATTTAAATTAATATTTCAAAAGTATTGGATTCTTCGAACCATTAATTGTTTTTCTTCTATAATATGTATTAAATTGATTTCCCATCTGATCTGTTATTTACAATTCATGATCCAAATAGAAAATCAACAATTTAGAAAATATTATAGAAGAAACTTTCGACTCTTGCATACGGTAATAAATGTTATGGAGATGTGGTACTTCCGCGGCATGAATAAAATGACTTATGAGGCGACAACTTGTCTTGTTGGGCGCGATTTAAAATTATTTTTTTCAGACACTAAGTGGAATGTGATATGCATATGCAGACATAGGTCTATATATATGCATATATAGACCCTATATGCATAGTAAGTATTATTCGTCTGGATAAATACCATCACATCTCTTATATTGTTAAAACATATAAGTATAAATATCTGGCGAAGGTCAAATAATTAGTGCTACACAGAAAGTATAAGAAGTAACATTTGGTAGTTCAAAGTAATTGAATATATAAATTTAAGAAAGACAAAATAAGATTACTTTCATTAATAGCAATTTTATTTCATTTTTGTACTTTATAATCCTCAAACTCGTTGTTACTGAAGATGTATTCAAATTATTTCCATTAGTACAATACAGCTATTAAAATTATATTATATTATAGAATTTTTTTTATCTTAATATAAATTTACTATATGTATTTTCGTCTATGCTTAATTGAGTTTCAAACTCATCCGTGCCTTACATGTGAAATTTTATTTTTCGATGTTTTTTAGAAAATTAAATTTTTTATATGCATTAGCGTATATACTTTTATGTAAGAAATATATCTAATATGATGAAATTCGGCAGTATAAAATAATCAGTTCAATAAAAAAAATTACAATAAATTAATTAACAAATTAATTAATAAATTAATTAACTTATTTATTTCTGATGATTTTATGAATGATAAATGCAAGTAATATTATTATAAGTGATTCAAGTTTATACGTTCCAATGGATATTTCTTGATAAAAAAAATAAAAATAAAGTTATGCATCGGATTCACATGTTACGAATCGGACCTGATTTGTAACATGGGAATTTTAATTATCATTTTTAGTAAAACAAGTCAGAGCAGATGAGTTTTCTTTAAAAAATAGTTGATAAAGGAATTTAATTAAATGAAATATTTACTTAAAACCACTAGTTTAAGGTGCAGATTATTGGATATCTTATTAAAAAACTAGAAAAAAAATTAAATTATTTCTTAATATTTCAAGTAAGGTAAATGGAAATGTTTTCAAAAACCCTCACTTGTTTTTATTTAAAAAAAGTTAAATCTGATTTTTGTATTTTAAGTATTTAATGTTCTTAAATCTGTTTTTAAAAGAATTATTCCAAATACCTCATTATGGTTTAGAAATATTTTTAATTACAAAAGTAATTTTATTTCATAAAAATAGAAATAATTTTTCACGTTTTAATCTAATGATTAGCTAATAGAGATATTATAAAATTGGAATAGTATTCTTCTAAAGATTATGATGTTTTATTTCAGAAAAAACGTTTCATGTGATGACATTTTATTTAATACAAATAAAATTTGAAATCCTACATGTCTTGTTGTACACCATAAATCGGAGAATCTCTGAAAGAAACACAGTTCGTAGAAACTGCTTTTGACACAAACAACTCCTAATCCATGGTAGAAAAAAATGTGTTGAATTCCACCTTTAGCAAACATGTATTGCATCTCAACTTTACTGGACATTTCATTCCAATTTAAGTCCTTTTTTGAAAGCTGTTTTCAATTGGTGAAACAGCTGAAGAAGATCCACTATAGATTTAGATGATTTATTATTTATTTTTTTATCTTACTTTCTCCTGGAAATTTTTCGGAAAAATAACTCGAGTATTTCTCGTTGATTTAGGAGTATCACGTGATTTAAACGGATTATCAATCGATTACACATCATGCCAGGAAATCAATTTGCATATTCATGATAACTCAGTCACAGCTGGCTTTTTTACTATCGGAGGGACTCCCAAATGAAAATTAAATGGATTTCTTATCCAATTTTGCATAACATTTTTTTATTGATGTAATTTCATATATCTGTATTCAAAATGAGTATTTTGTTTTTAAGTGAATCAATAAAAAAATGTTAAGGCAAATAATTTATTCTTTCGGTTTTATGTATTCTTGCATTCAATTTATTTGTTAATCAGTTTTCCAGAAAATTAATTATTATAATTGCAGTAATGAAGTAATTATTGCAGTAATGATGTTCAATGAAATTCGTTGTATTTTTTTGTTTAGTTTAAGGTTATTTCCGCATCATTATAAACTGCCTTTGCATATTTAATGAAATAGGTCGAAATTTTATTTCCTTAACTTGAAACACAACTTTACGTTTTAAAAAAATATGTAATGAAGTCATAAAGTAGATGAAAAATAAAAAAAGTTCCATAAAACATTAAACACCTTAGTCATGATTTTATTTTTCCAAACTATCCTTTACAAAATGAAGTAGTGATAAATTTTATTATGTAATAAAATTTTATTATTCTCTTAAAAATATGCAACTTATCTTAAAGCATATACAATACATTATTTTTAGATATTTCAGAAATATATGTCCCTGAGGACAGTATAAAAAAATTATTTAGTAATATATTTTTGTCTGCTAGGCTAATTGTTCTTGTTT
This sequence comes from Caerostris darwini, assembly GCA_021605075.1. Lineage (NCBI taxonomy): Eukaryota > Metazoa > Arthropoda > Arachnida > Araneae > Araneidae > Caerostris > Caerostris darwini. The sequence goes on from BPLQ01015322.1 coordinate 824,936, forward strand.
TTAAACGTTTTTGTGGTAATGTAAGAATCTAATAAAATTTCTGAAATTTTAAATTTATTATTCCCTTCTGTATTTATTTTCCACGCATTTTAATTAAGCGTTAATCTTAATAAAGCCTAAGCGTGTATGTGAGCTTGTTTTAGAAATTCCAAAAATACATTTTATTTCAATGAATTTAAGTATAATATTTATTTAAAATAAATGCAGTAAAATGTGATGTAAAGTTTTCTTTTTTTTAATTTAAAAAAGATAAGAAAATGCAAATTTAAAATTGCGTTTATTTTAACTATTGCTGCCCAATGCTTGAAAATTTTTACATTATCTTTTAACACGATTTAATTTACTACAAATTTTTAGCAATGTTAAACAAAACATAAAATATATAAACATACAATATATATTTCACATTTAATATATTTTCACACATATGTCCGGCGGTCCATGGCTGTTTGTTAGTGGTTCGGAATTAGTTCGGTAAAATAGAAAAAATAGATAAAAAAATAATTAGATTAAATAAAATAATTTAATTAAATAAAAACAAAATTAAATTAAATAGATAAAAGATAGTAAAATGAAATTTAGCTGATATTTCAGATTTATGGTTTCATACAAAGTTAAGTAATTTGATATTGCATTCTCTACAAAGAAACTAATGAATATTTATATTGGTCATTTCCATAAATTAAAATTTATTCTTTTACTTGTAATAAAAATAAAACTATTTTTCTGTATTGCACTTGCATCCATTCTTCGAGATTCACTGGAACAGATAGACGATTGGTGCATGGCATTTGCTCAGAAAACCACACCAAGACATCGTCCCCTGGAGATAAGGAAGAATCCCCATTTATGCAATAATAATGTGATGGATCGTAACGATAAACCGCGAAAAGTGAAAGGATTTATAGCTCTGAGCAACAGCGATTTGCTATATTAGGAAAATCTCCCGGCCAGTAAGAGAAAAGAGTATCTCATGAAGATAATCAAAACAAAATCACTACAGTCAAAAGGGACTAAGTATTATACACGTAGTAATTGTAATGCAACGTTATTATTTATATATTATTAACTTATATGCAACGTTATTTATTTAATATTGATAATCTTTGTACAATAAAATTTTTTTAACTATGTCAAGGTCATCACTATCATTTTAACAAGATTTAAGCTATATATATGTTTTATTACTTTTAATGCAATGCCAAAATATAATTATTCTATTAAATGTTATGTAAACGATGAGATTATTTAATTTCGAAAACTTGATTTTCTAATTAATTTTCTATAGGTTTAGATCATTAAAACCCGTAAGATGTAATTAAAAAAACTGTCATGTTTTTCCTTATCAAATTCCACAAGAAGATATGAATGCTAATTTGGGGTCAACAATATGATAATTTTATATGGATATAATGATGATAATATTACACTATATATTTATTTCATATGGTTGGCAAACTGAAAATTTCAGCTTATTACTTAAAGAATCTAGAAAAATTATAAGCAAAATTATAAATCAAATGCATACCAATGAAATATGGCTGAATATATTTAGAACATGGTTAGAATTTATGTGAAAATTCCTTAATAAATAGTGATTAATAAATTGTTTACATTTATACCATAAAGCTAAATGCAAATAAAGTACATTCAATACATACAAGTCCAATATACTAAGTTTATAAAACATATTGTGATAAGTGCTTTTTAAGTATTGGGAATACCTTTATATTTAAATCATATACTTTACATCTAAGTATTTTTTCAGATTCCAATGGTTCAAAAAAGAATGCAAAGCATGTTTTCGTGACCTCATGAGATCTGCAAGAAAAATTTATATTTTTAAATTCTAGAAGATATATCAATTTAAAATGGAAAATATCACTCGCAAACCATTTGTATTCAATGACTATTTAACTATTCCCTCCAGATATGCGTATGGCAGAGAAGCTAAAATAAAGAATCGTCATTTCGAGCTGAAGCCGTCATGCTCAATGTAACTGAAATTCGATCTGCATACTTAAAAGTATAAAATTGTGGGTTTTTTAAGCAAATGCAAAAAAAGTAAAAGGTTTATTTCTTTATTCTTAAGGTCCCATTTGGTCTCCAATTTATTTAAAATTCCCTGTTCGTTTAGACTGCCGCTTCACGCATGGTATAGCAAAACAAAAGCAATTACATTAGAGTAAAAAGAAACGCAGTTTCTCTGCAAATACTTAGTATTTGCTAAATAAACAAAACATATCATTTTCTGATTCATTTAATTTAAATCGAATAAATCACAAAACAACATTAACTTTTTGTGTAATCTCATTATCTATCTTAATTGATTTTTTTTCCAACGTAAAATTTTATAGGATATTTTGAATTCACTTATACAAAAAAAAATCATTAATGTAATATTAGTACAGTAACACAATGAATTAAATAAATAAATGCTTCAGTATCCAGATATGTTTAACTATTTTTTACAACTTATGATTATTAATGTGAAAATTGCTTTCTGGATTTTATTTATCACAAATGTGGCTTTAATTATTAAAATAATTTAAGATGTGTCATATATTGCAAGAATAATGTATTAAAATATTGTGCTAATTGAATTTTTTTGAATAGCCACTATAAAAATGTTGACGAACTTTTTGGAAGCTTCATTTTTATTGATTAAATGCAACTTACAATTTTAGGAGTGTGTGCATTGAATTTTTAAATGTTCATGTTTGTTTTAATTATTCAGTATAAGATGAATTAAAGGAGTTTTCATTTGGTATTTGAAAATCTCTTCATCATCAGTTATAATTATAAAAATACAAATAGGCTTTGTTTACACAACTGTTACTACCAATTATTGATAAATTAATAAATGTGTCACATTTTATATGCTTCAGTTTATATTATAAAAAAATTGTGAAACGAAAATTTGGATCGTTAATTTAAGCGAACTTCTACTTGAAAGCATTTTGGATAATTAATAGCTTCTCTTGCAAAACATTCTTGAAGATCTTCTTGGATGGAACTGAACTAATTTTGAGTTATTTGTCAGAAATAGCTATTTCTATAATGATTAAAATATTGCTAAGCTGCATTCAGTCTACCATATTTAAGTAATCAGAATAATTAATCATTTGAATTTTGCACTCTCTTCCCTAAGTGAAATGTTCTGGATTACGGATTAATGCTGAGTGATTACGACGAACATTCAAGTAGCACATGTATCAAAACTAACTTTTATTTTTTAACTTTATTTTTTGTTAGATATCGCAATGTTTCCCCTATTTTCCAAGATAACTACGCTATCCACCAAGTCACTATGGCAACAAGTTTCAATTATAAACACAAATATTTCACGCATAGTAGGAAATCTTTTTGATACTTAGTTATTTAACAAGAAAGTGAACGAATAAGAAAGTTCCACATAACGTACAATATATATTTTTTTCTTCTAAATCAAAAAATTCAATTCTGTTTTGCATCAATAATTAACGTTGAATCATCTAATTTCACAAAAATAAATATTATAAGTTACTCTTTAAAATTAACTTTATCTTCTATATTAATTTTTAAGCCATGTCGCTTAAACAATGAGAAACTATAGGAATTTCAAATCAAGGAATATACTTTGGATTTCAAGAAAATTTATCATTTTCAACCATCCATTGTCAAGAACAGATCAGGAAGGAAAAAAATTGTGATATTTTGATATTTTTTTTCTTCATAAGATAATGTATACATTTACATTATTCAAATAATTGCTTGGGAAAGCAGCTTCATACTACTGATTTAAATGTATACATATTTAAAGGGTGAGAGTTTGTAAAATTCGAAAGAACTTAGGGTAATTTTACTATAGGTAATTCCCTGATTTTTAACGTTAATATATTATAATAAATTTCATATTTCTTACAAAAGAAATGTCTTGAAAGAAGAGCCTACTGTGGGGACAAATATGACGTTAACAGGATCAACCGAAAAGTATTGGATGCAATAAATCAAAAAGTTGGAAATAAACCTTAAGTATTAATTTTAGAGTAAGGGTACAAACTCATTGGGAGAATTCAATCTCATTTGCAATAGCACCAACGGCCAAGCTAAAATATTGAAATGATACGCATAGTTTAAGAAAATCAACAACCTCACTGGCTAATCAGTTAGTGCATCGAAGCATTAATACCTTTGGGGATATGTAATAACTTAGTGGCGAGAAATCAGAAAGTCACATGTTTCATTTACTGACATCTTAAATTGCAAACGCTGCTTTCAGAAATGAAGAGACAAGATGGGGATTAGTTTCCTTACTTTTCCTATTTATCCCTACAACTCTTCTTGGAAATTAACATGTCATCATTAAGTCGAGGGACTATTCCGAATACATATTTTTACCAAAAATCTAAAAAATAAAATGTAATATAAAATTTTAAAAATAAAATTATTTAATAATATTTAATTTGGGAGTTTAGTTAATTAATATGCAAATTATTAATTTAAAATAAAATAGAATTAATTTTAAAATGTATGGGAATGTATACGATATATTTAATTCTGCTTTCATTCTTATATTTGGCCTTATAAATGTAAGTTAAATTACATATGTTTTCATAATTGTGAAATTAATTTCAATTTATATTTAAACTAAAGAAATATTTAAAGTAATATGATTTTTTTTATCAAATAATTTGTCCTAAGAAATATTAAATGTAACATAGACAATAGCTATTTTTTTTTTTACAATCCGTGTAAAAAGAAAGACGATTAAATACAATTTTTTCTATTTCTGTATGTTTACGATTATCCTCGGCATTGGCAATAAAAGTAAAGCATGACAGTCTAAAGCTTCTGCTTTAAGGGCTGCAATGTAGACCTACCTCCTAGTGATGCACCTTGGTCAACGTTCTACTTTTCTAAGTGGTCTACAGTTTCAGCACGAGCTCTAGCTGCTATCCTATTCGTCGTCCTGCCCAGCCTGCGTGTCTTTCAATGGAATGCTAAACATGCTGGCATAATGTCTCATTTAAAAAGAACTTATCTAATTCACACGTGAAACCTTTCAGTGTCAAAATAACATGTAAAGACTGGCTTTGGAGAAGAGGCACGTTGTGCTCCAGTGGATACGTAGACATTGTGGAGTTTTTGGGAACGAACAGGCTGATGTCCTTTCAAGATAGGGCTCGAGATTGTTCCAATTAATATGCTGATCATTACCATACTATTCTAAAACGCTGTATATCAAACACACTATGACTAGAAATTATAAATTACAGTTGCTTGACCGAATACAGACAAAACGATGGAAAGTTAGAATCGCCTCTTAGTTTCAAATTGCCCACATAGCTGTTGCTCCTTTTCGCCTTTTAGCCGGTCATGACTGTCTGGGTGAACATCTACATCGCATTAGTATTTTCAATGAACCAAACTGTACTCTATGTGATTTGGCAGAACTAATGAATCGAGTTCATCTCCATCGTTGTTTACCACTTTATGACGAATCCGAGACAGCGACATACTGGTAAGCTAGAGAATCTTAAGGCAATAACTTCCGTCAACTTGGTTGAACTCTTTTGTGTACATTTAATTTTTCTTTTTTTATTCTGCATTTTTCCCGTTTTTATATTGCCTTGAAAATAAAAATAAAAAGCTTCTACATAAATTAATTTTTTGTCATTATTCTATAAAACAGAGTATCAATTATTTTACCGTTGTTTTATTAATTTTCAGCAGGTCTTTTATTTTAGCTGTTTTAAAATGAGTTTAGGTTTTTAATTATTCCATTTTTATATACAATAAAAATTAACTATATTACATAGAACAGCAGTAATTTTGTTAAATGGATAACTCTAGCCAAAGACAGATATAACTAAAAAAATTATCGTTGCACTCAGATTATTTTTATTATTTTTTTGTAGTTTTACATATTTTTAAATATATATAATTCACTGATCGTAAAATGTCTTTTTTTTAAACAATACCCTATTTTCTTGCGCTTTTATTAAAACAAAAAGGTGGTCGCCAACGATTCATGAAGTATACATTCCAATATAGGCATCAAATTCACGTCAGACCTGTCAAAACAAGTCTAGCGAACTTGACAAACTCGGCGTCTGGTCCATGTAAGTCACTTCCGTTTAATTTAGACCTACGTGTCGAGTTAGAAAGGTACTTATATTAATTTATTTGAACTACTGATCTTTACTTTGCGTTCAAGTGTTTGTTTTTCTACGAACAGATTGCTTAAAATGCCATGACACATGCAAATATTTTGTTATGTGTGTGGGGAACTTACTTTGAAGTCTTAAAGAAGGAATATTGCTGCACTAATAAAAAAAAAAGGTATATTAACTTTATCATGATTTTCAAATCGGAGATCAGGACAAATCTTGGGACTCTAATATTAGCTGTAGCATTACTTAATAGTTGGCTCAACAGAAAGTCACGACAAAGGCCATTTAGAATTCCAATGGTATGGAGGGAATCAAAGGCCATTACTTTCGCTACTACTACTGCTATTTTTGGGGAAAGGAAAAAAAAAAAACTTCTTCACTTTTGGAAATCCCCTCTTCACCTATCAAGCGTTTCCCTCACAGTGATGAACTTCCAATCCCAGAGCCACCTAGAAAGTGAAATTTAAATTCAGAAAACTCTGCCGATGTAGATTCAAAATTAAGTCTAGAAAAACACAAAGCTGAAGACCCAAATTTTAATGAAACCTCAACAGAACCTTATTTAATAAAGTAGTTTGAACTCAATTATCTAATTCAAGATAATTGTTAATTAACTACAATATATATTCTCACAATTATTCGTTTTTGTCAACAAATTAAAATTTTTAGTTCAGTTTATAATTAGTTACTGTTTGTCTCTTAATTTTACATTCAATATAATTAACAAAATGCAGGCTAAAATATCCTTTCGTCAGTTTTAATGAATCTGGTTTGGATGCATTACCATAGTTTATGGGGCTACACATGTTTATTTAATAAGTTAATAAAATGTATTAAACTGCAGTGGATAAACAAATATAAAATTCATCCACTCTTGTACCTATCTGTAGGAGGGCTCAGATTTGATCGATCGGAAGTCTCCCTTTGCAGTTACGATGCTTTCACAAACGTTAAGATTCGATGGCGAATTTGACAACGAGCATTAAAGTTTCACATAGATAGTTGCTATATCTGCCGGGGGTTTGCTCTCCTACGACACACAAATGAGGGGCAGTTGTCCCTAAAGGACCTCCCGGAAGGAAATACTTTCCAATCATTGTGCATGCTTGGGTTGTTCGTTGCATAAAATGAAACACACGTCCTACCGCAAATTGTGTTTAGCATATATATTTTACAAAATAGATGTGAAATAACAGATAATAATTTTTCAATACATGACAATTTTATGATACCAAGAAGAAAATAACTTTTAATTATTATATTTACTAACATAAAAATATTTTACCTAAATTTATCTAATTTTTTTATTTAGATATTTAATGTAAAAGCTTAAATTTACGCTTATATAATGGAAATACGAAACTTTTAATACATAAAAGAATGATCAGAGTCATTATATAAAGAATCCTTATAATACTTATATAAAGTATTAGAAACATGAATTATTATCATATATATAATACTTATATATATTATAATACTTCATGTTTCGAAATACTCGTATTATAAAGACACATTATAATACTAATATTTCATGTTTCGCTTAACATGAAATATAATAATCATTACCTTGCTTTTTCTTTCCATATGAGTATGATTTTCAATAATTATTTATATATACTGAAACTTTTAAAATTTTGAAATATTTTAATTCAAAGAAACATTTCTGTTATACACGCTACGAATTGTTAACTAGTTTATTAAAAATATTTGCATTTGGAAAAAGAATATTTATTAATTTATTCATTCGATAATTTAATTTTTTTCCTCGTAGAACATATTTAATATTTTAAGCCTTTGTTGATCTACCAGAAAAGTCTCAAAATTTTTCTAAAATATTAGCCGTAGGCTTTGATGTTCTGATGCGAAATAAAGCATCGTGGCCTTCGTAATTCCGTCTAACGTAATAAGTAAATAATGATTACTTTAAAATACTGTATAAAATGTTTTTAGAAGTTTGAAGAATAATTTAAATATTCATACTTAACACTTTCTAAAGAATGAAATATGAATATTCATGATATTTATTTGAAAATTAAATTTAAAAATATTCATTAATTTTATAGTGAGTTGTTTTAAAAAGTATGTTATTCAATTTTCCTTAAATATAATCATTTTAATCCCTTTTCTGACATTTTGTAAGAGAAGCATTACTTTTTTTATGAAATTTCTGTCTTCTAGAGTTAATAATTTTGCAGATAATAGTATTTTAGCTATTATGATATAAAGGGAAATTAATATTTTGTAGTTATTCAAATTAGACCTCTGTTATTCAAATTAAATCTTCATAAATAATGTTATATGATTTCTTAAGTCTAAAAATTTTTTAATCTAAAAAAATAATCATAAATGAATAGTAAATGCTGTACTTATTTTAATCATTATTTGTTTTATATAAAATTATTATGTAATCATTCAACATATTTATAAATAAAAAATATCACTTATTCAGAATGTTTGTAGTAAGACAGCATTATATCATAAACTAAAAAATATTTTTATTTCCTTAAATTAGATAAGATTATCAGATAATGAAAATTATGTCTGATTTATTCAGAAGTTTTCTCATAATAATATGTATATAAGCTATATTTAAACGTTTTATATTTAAAATGTATAAATAGCTACAAAATATAAAATTCAAATAGTATTATATTAAATGCGGAGTATTTTCTCAGATCGTTTACTGCTAGAATGGTAGATATACATTCAAGATCCAAAAACATTATGACCACCTGTCAATAACGAGTTGGCCCACCTTTGGCGCGCAACACAGCTTCAACCCGCCTTGGCATGGATGCCACAAGTCCTTGGTAGATGGCCGGAGACAGATTGTACCAGATGTTTAAGCAACGGTCACGCAAATCTGAGATATTGCGAATTGGTGGTCTTTGAACTCTGAGCTGCCGTCCCAGGACATCCCAAATGTGTTCTATCGGATTGAGATCCCGTGAGTTAGGAGGCCAGGACATTAACTGGAAATCAGCATCATGTTCCTGGAACCCCTCCAACACAATTTTAGCTTTGTGACAAGGGGCGTTGTCCTGTTGGAACATTCCATTTCCAGCTGTAAAAACAGAGGCCATGTAAGGGCGCAACTGGTCCGCAATGATGGTCAGATACCCTGTAGCATTCATGGTCTGCTCTACCACAACTACGGGTCCCAGAGACGCCCAAGAGAACGTCCCCCAAAGCATAATACCGCCACCACCGGCCTGTGTATGACCTACTGTACATTGAGGGAGCAACTGTTCGCCTGGAAGACGGCGTATCCGTGATTCATCTGACCAGGCAACTCTTTCCCACTGATCCATGGACCAGTCACGATGTTCCCGGGCACAGCGCAGGCACAGTTGGCGATGACGCTTGGTCAGCAAAGGCACACGAGTGGGACGTTTGCTGCGTAGCCCCATATCCAACACTGTCCACTGAACAGTGGGCTCCGATACTATTCTACTTGGCCCTGCATTGTATTGGGCTGTCAGCTGAGCCACTGTCTGGCTCCGGTTTTGCTTCACCATGCGAGACACCTCCGACGACCTTTTCCTTTGATAGCGTGTGGACGTCCAACACCATGTCGTCTACTGCTGATTTCACTGTCATTCATCCACTTTGCATAAGTACTAACAACTGTAGATCGCGAACAACCCACGAGTCGTGCAGTTTCGGAAATACTTGTTCCGAGCCTTCAAGCCATTACAATCTGCCCTCCATCAAAGTCGCTTAGATCCGCAGCCTTTCCCATCACACACAGAAGTAAGCGAAAGAATGATTCTTCATCATCATCATTCTGGTTCACGGAGTACCATGGCCATGTAGGGCCTGAAAAACTCCTAATCTGTTACAGTAAAAGACATTGGAAAAACAGTACATTACTATAAAAAAGAAGGCAGTGAGCATTGGTCATGTCCACACGGCAAAAAAATAAAAAGAAACATTAGACATTTGTGAAAAAAGAAACGGAAAAACCGAAGAAAGCATGGTACAATTAAAATTTGGAAAAGCAATTAAATATTTAATTTAAAACATTTAGCGATGATTTGAAATTTTTCAAAAGGTGAATTAGCATTTTTTAATGGTGCATAGAAATTGTCTATACCACCAAGCATGTTGAAAATGCTGGAAACTTCCTGTAGGATATACACTGTTTTGGCAGCCGTATCATGATCAAAATCTTGCCAGATGTTTTGGCGATCGGGAATCACTGATGGAGCAGCTGGCGGCGGCCCACGCAAGAAACTTGCGTAGGAGACACCAGGCGTGACTGGTCGACTGTTGAAAGTTGTCTTCGGCGGCTCGACGTTGCGATTGGGTGGAAGGCGTGGCTTCGGGAATTTCGGGCAACCGCGCCATGCGGTAAGGTGCCCCATCTGGTGGCAGTTAATGCAGGTAGGATTTTCAATCCTGTCCTGAATTGTGCAATCCTTCAGGTAGTGCTCGCCACCGCATTTCAGACAACGTTTCTTGTAATGGCAGTTCTTTGCCGAATGATGGAAAAGATTGCACGCAAAACATTGGGAAGCACCCGGCTTCCTGTTGAATTTTTCCACGCGCACTGAGAGGTGGAGCAATCTATCAACTTGAAAAATTTTTGAATTTTCAGGACACTTTTTATACACCAACTGCCACACGGGAATTAGTGCCTTGGTCTTGAGGTTGGTAAGTTGGCGCACTTGTTCAATAATAAGTCCAAGTTCGGATAGTCCAGCAGATATCTCCTCGGCAGTGTAACTGACGGGGAGTCCTTTCAGGACGGCTTTTAGCGGTCTTAGATTCTTTGGTGTGATTACAAAAAACTCCGTCTGGGAGTTTTTCAAGAAAGTGGTGATAAGTCGGTGGTGATCCGGATTACTGGGAAAAATTTTTAGGTGTTCACCTGCTAGCTTTATCCTGACGTCGTCCTGGAATTTCTTGCTGATTTCAGCAATCAGATCTTTTAAACTGTCCGAGTACTTGACCATAATTGGTGGTAGTTTCGGCTCCCTAGGCACTTGAGGTTCATCATCAGGGTTTTCGATCGACATCGAGGTTGGCGTATTTATTTGAAGTGTCAATTGAGGTGGTAGTAGAAGTAGCAGTAGCAGCTTTAGCAGTATGCTTCTTAGCAGGTTGTAGAAAACCTTCGTCATTACTTGCAGCGGTAGCTGGCCTTTTGGGTTTTTTAGTTTTTAGAGTAACCTTGGCGCCACTATGCCGTGCACAATTAACAATAGGACATTGACCAAGCCCACTTACCTGGTTTTCCGCGTCTGATACAGCTTCTGCAGCTTTCTTTATAGTAGCAGCTGAGGCCTTTATTGTCTTTGCGGTCACAAGACCAGCATCCATCAGGATCTGCTGCTTCGTTATAGCTTGAGTTGCAAGATCATGGAGTTTCCTTCGTTCGGTGAGAAGCTGCGTGGCAGCAGTAATTTTCCGACAAACATCTGCTTCTGTGAGAACAGGAGCAGGATCCATCTTGGAGGTAGTAGCC
>BPLQ01015322.1:841563-928685 GCA_021605075.1 Caerostris darwini
GAACTCGTGATAATCCGTCGAATCTTGTTTTCAAGAGATCTCCAGATGAGAGACCAGAGTGCTGTGAAACCAATTCAAGAAGAATGATTCTTCAGACTCTCCAGCAGCAGTTAAATACGCTTTCCACCTGATCACGTGCCTTCCACGTCATCCAAGCGAGTTCATTGCAAAATGTAGGGGCGGTCATAATGTTTTGGCTCTTGAGTGTATATTGGATGCAGCATTAACGAGGTACATTAGGGTCTTTGTCTTTTGTTACAGTAATTTGGAAAGCCTAAAATGTAATATTAGGGGTTCTGTCCTCACCTCTCCCTCAGGCTGGGGTATTTATTGTCGTCATTAGCATAGTTGCATTTTTTAAGTTTCGAAGAAGACTTTAATTTGTAAGTCGAAAGAACTATACTCTAAGACTCTTTACTCCCTTTCTCTTTTAATTGTATTATTAATTGATGTATTATCCTATATGCATTTCCTTACTGTATATTTATTTATATATTATGACATCGTACATAAAATAACACATTATAAAATGCTGTATTTTTTATATTTTTGTACATTTTCAATTATCGACTTTTAATTAATTAGAAGAATTATAGGAAGTTAAATATAACGTAACTAATTGGAATAGCACGTTACAAAATCTACTATATAATGTATGCAAATTTAAGAAGTGAGCCAATGATTTTGTGTATGATTTTTTTAAATAATTAAATTACCCGTTTACTACAGATATTTATCAATACAAATTGAAGATAAAAAAAAGTCAGAAAAATGTATTTTTCAATGTTTTTTGTGATTTAAATGTTTTTGTAGTTACAAAAATATTTCCACGTCTTAACTGTTTTAAAAATAGATCATTTAAATAATCAGAAATATTATTTTTCTTTAATAGCTCGTGTGATATAAAATATTTTAAGACGCATAATATGAAGCATTTAAAACTTAAATACTGAATACATGAAGCCCTATTCCAAAATTCTACTTTCCAGAGACAATTTAGAACAAAATATAAAAAACGAAATTCTCCAGCTTCAAACAATGATGATGAATGAAGTGGTATATGGGGATGGGAAGCAACAAGGACTATAATCCTCCAATCACTATATATATGAACAGCTAGTTTTTCCTGATTTTTAATATGTCATTCTCCACAACGCTCTACGGTCGTGTTGGACCGGGACCTACGGTTTAAAGTGGATTCCGAACCACTACAAACATCCATGGCACCGCCGGGACTCGAACCCGAAACCTGTGGTACCGAGCGCCAGAGCGCTAGCCACTCGGCCATTCAGGCCCCAGCTTCAAACAAGATTGTAAATGAAAAATACTTCTGTTTGATAACAATTAAAATGTATTGTAAAAAGATTTTTAGATTTTAAAAAACTTTTATGAATTAATATATCTTATTGTATATAAAGGTTCATGATATTTCTTCATAATTAAATTTAATTAATTTCTTTGCCTTAAATTAAACGACTGCTGAAAATGCTCCATTCAAAAATATATTTTAATTAGGAAAATTAATAAAAAAAGAATACTCTTACAAAAAGGAAAGGTAAAAAAAAACTGTTACGAGTCCTTCTATTAGCAGAGCGAGATAAAACGCTCTTTCGGGGTATATATATCTCCAGAAAATCTCTGGAGAAACAAAGCTTAACCCTTTTGCCTCCAGCCGAAAGCGCAGAAGTGTTCTTCTTGTTAGCTCCTACAAAAGGAGGGGATAATGGCTTACATGCTGTTAGGAAAACCTCTGGCACCCTCTTTTTTACTGGCATTTGCACCACTTTCTCTTCTTGTTTTCATTAAAGCCTTGTTTTGTTCCAACAGTGATGTGTTTTCTCACAGAGTGGCTCTAAGCAAAGGCAATCCTTACATCGGATTAATAGCATTAGCGTTGCAACTTAATTAAGCCAATGATTCATTTCTTGTAGCACAGCAACAAAATTTGATTCTCATAAATTGTGATAATTATTTTCATCTACACCTTAGGATAAATAATTTCCTTGAGCTAGTTAATTATCTTTTTATCGTGTTGTGTATAAAACAAATGAATCTTCTTTGTAATAATATAGTTGTATATTATAATTATATATTAAAGCAACAATATTAGATTAATTGGTTGTTTCATTTAATAATGATGCTTGTTGCCATAATGTATACAGGGTGATTATAATTAAAATCCCAAAATGCAGTAAAGAAAGAACCACGTCACAATGAGTTCAAATTTGAACTGAAGATGCTTGAAGAAAGGGAAAACGGTACGGCTTCAAAAAAAATGCCAATGTATATTAATAGATACAGCTGTAAGCAGCATAAAAAAAAGTGAATTAAGCTGCTAATGATGTTCTGAATCGAAATGACAATGTATTTCGCATGAGTTGCACATTAAACCAACTGTAGAGCTCCATGTGATTGATTGTTTCGGTTTCTTGACGAAAGAAATCCCTTCGAAAGCCCATCCACCCCGTCAAGATCACAGCAAATTAAATGGGAAAAATCGGTGAAACTTTTTTTGATGCCATGGTTCTTTTTTTACAGCATTTTGAAAGTGGGGCTTTAATTATAGTCACCCTGTATATATATATATATATATATATATACAGGTTATATATATATTTCTTGAAATTATAATATATATATATATATATAATTTCAAGAAGTCTGTTTTTCGTTAGCTTAGAATTTATGCGCAGCATCTTAATTATACTTTTTCTATCATTTGAAAGATGGAAAAATACAGTTAATTATGGTGCAAACAATATCATTATTAATGCAGTATCTGACATTAATGATGTAGATATTGAAATAATTATTATCGAAATCAAACGGACTATTTTGTGTTTCTTTCTTTCTGCAAATTCAATTCAGTAATTTCAGGTCAGAGTTTAACACTATTAAACTATACATTCGTATTGTCATTAAATAATGCTAATATTTCAAATCCAAAACAATAATCAAGCGTCTATGAATATTTTTAAATAAACATGTAAATTTATCACTATCTTACAAGATAAAGGCTTATTGCACAACACGCTATTAATTGCTACACTATAAACGGAGCTCATTTCCACAGAAAGCGGAATCATTTGTACTTTCACAAACCAGCGTCATTATCATTTCGGGATACTGGAAACTTTTGCAGGAGGGAACGAGACGAGACCTGTAACCGCAAAATACTTTCAGACAATAAACGTCTGGAACACAGCTGCGGTTTTATGAGTGGTGCACCTGTTCGGCGATATTTTCTCTCTAAAGTTCCCATGGAAATTTCCGATATTTACGTTATTCTTAAGAAAGTATTTCTCGGCACCAGGAGACAACTGTATTGTTTTATAATACATTTTTATGTAAATGAGTTTAGGTAGCTAAATCTGAATCGAATGTAAATACCTAATTAGAGTTGGAAAATTAATTCTGCAATGAACGTTTTAATTAATTTCATACATATATATATATATATATATTATTTCTTAAAAAAAAAAGCGAAGCATTATAAAGTTTTCTTTGCAGTTTTATCTACGCTATATTAGACTGATTATTAATCTTCAAGCCTATTAAGTAATCTCTCTCTCTCTCTCTCTCTCTCTATATATATATATATATATGTTGTTGTTGTTCTAATAGAAATACAGAGACAGTTAATCTTCCCGCCATAAGCAAGTGCTGCACTGCTGTTGCTCATTTAGCACTACCTAGGCGGCACGTGTAGCTTGAAGATATGCCACGGACGCGAGTAACACTAAGACCAAAACGGTCTATGATCCTATTAGACCAGGCCCTGAGGTTTAAAGTCAATTCTGAACCACTATAAACGTACGTGGCCCCGCCGGGACTCGAACCAAAACCTCTGGTATCGAGCGCTAGACACTCGGCCATTCAGGCCCATATAGATATGTATTCTTATGATAATAACACTATTTAAGAGCTTATGGAAATGATTGGCATGTGTATTGTATTTATTTTTATAATATACTCACATTCAATGCAATTAGTAATTAAGTTATTACTGATTCATAAATAATTAAAATACCTTAGTATTATGATAAAAAAGGAAAAATATTATAATGCAGAACATAGGGAAAACAGAATTTATAGATGATTTGATTTCAAAGTTTAAAAAAAACTGTTCAATTCTAGTTGTAGTGTTGTCGGTTATGCAGCTGAATTGTCACTGGGTGTGGTTGGATTGAGACTTGAGAAACAGGTTTCAGAAATCCCAGTTTTATTCACACCTGCACAAACAGCATTTAAAGATGTATTATAGATTCGTCGAAGGATTCCACTTCTAAGCCGAAAATAAAGAAACTCAGGTTTGCACGCTGGATGCGCGGAATATACTTCCTCTCCGGGTGAGAGTCTGTAGGCCACCAAATACACAGGGTTTGTGCTAATTATGTTTTCTTTCGGAATGAGAAATTGCAAACTAAATGTTTCTCAGCGGCAGCTCCAGTTGCGTTGTACTTCCTCTCGAGTTCATACATACATAGTTACACAGTTCAATAATACTTTTTCTTCTCCTGTAGATTATTATATTTAAAGAAGTTCTTCTAAATCAAAATTTCTATAATAAGATTTTTATACGAAAAATAATATCGATAATTTCGCGTATAGCAAAAAAACGTAATTATATAGTCTATACATATATGCATATAGAAATGATTTTACATAAAACACTAAATTCTTTTATCTAAATAAAACTAATATTTTTAAAATCTAATATTTTACATGATTGCAATTGTGAAAATTTCTTTATTCTTTAAATATTTAAAATACAAACGTTTTGAATAGCAAATAGTAGTAAAAATACATTATATCACGCCAAACTATTGCAAATTATTTAAAATTGCAATACAAAAAGATAAAAATATAATCAATATGTTTAACATTGCAATTTTTTGTTCTGAAATTAAAAATTTAAATTTTCATTAGAATATTCAATTTGTTATCCTTTACAAAGAATTCGCTGAGCATGGAAACATTTCTCAACACAGTCCATTTCTGAAAAATGAATTTCTCTTCTTGGAATCCAGTTACACTAAAATAAAGACAAACCTGACCCATTTACCGCCGCTAAACAAAGAATATCTTGATTTATGGTAGAGTAAATCTTTTGTGCATTGCGAACAAGTTGGATTCTATCGCAACAAGCATACAGAGAGAAGATGACTGTTTTAGAAGAATATTTATTTGGTTTTCGTTCCATGTCTTATGTAGATGTCTGAAATTTATTTTTATTTTAAACTTTGAAATAAAGATATTACTCCTGGTCGAACTTAAATCTTTTATTTTGTTTTTTTAAATTATTGATCTTTCAATTACCAATCCCGACCACATAATCTTTTTTAAATCTCTATCCTATAAATTTTTATTTTTATCCAGCTCAAAACTATCAGACTCTTTAGCAAACAATTTTCAAACCACACAGTTTGTTTCAAAAATAAAATAAAATAAGCTCTGGACTTTAGTTTTTCTAAAAAGTTTTAGTAGACAATGAAATCTAGTTACTAAGAGTTGTTAAGCATTGAGAAAAGGTTTACTTTCGACATAAATGAATAAAGTTGGAGAAAGATAGCTGTTCTCTGTTCGGAAGTTAAATTCTGTTGTAACTCTTAAAAGAAAAAATTATCCTTTACAAGCATTATTGAAATTCATAGATGAATCCTTTTGGCGACATGGCGATTCTCATGTTCTCTTATATTCTTTTCATGACAGCTATGTCTAAAAGAATTTTTTTTGCAATACATTTGTTATTAGAATTTCAGAACACAAATTTTCTCTTTATTCTCTTTATTCAATTTAATATTATTTCATTCATAGGAGAATTAATAGCTACCAAGAATTCATGTTTATCAATGATCATTATAAACTTTTAAAACAGCAGGACATTTTTAGGAATATCGTTTCTAAAATTATTTTAGTAATGCATATAATAGTAATAAATTTGCTCAATGAATATATTTTTATTGAAAGTGAAAATATTCTACATTTTCTGAATACTTTAAAAGTAATTCTTTAACATTAAGACGAAAAGAATTTATGGAAATCACTATTTTCATGTTATACTCTAAGAAGAAAAGTTAATTGCCAATACCAATTAATACCAATTTCACTGCTTTCCGAATAACATTTCATTTCCTTTAATTTCATTTACCATTGCAATGATAGACATTCGGTATGAATTCAGCATTACTGAGGATACATTATTAAGAAGTTTGTAATACTATACACATTTCGTGCTTTAATATTCAAGGATAATCTACAGGGTGGATTATTTAGGAGATTCTACTCACCTCCGTGGAGAAATTTTCCAGGTTTGTCTTATTATCCTCAAAGTAGACACATAATCTGTTGGTTCAGTTTGTAATATTTAGAATTAAACTGATCCACCAGGTCGCACTTTAAAGAACTTATTAAATTTCACACTAATACAGGCCGAATAATAATGATGCTCTAATTCAATAAATAATAATTTAAGGAGTTTTTAAGGTACATAAAATATCTTTAAATATATTGCGGTCGTTAATTGGGGAAGAACATTTAGCAGCGAATTCTTATTTATTTCCTCGTCAATATTTAGCTATAATCAATTTATAAATAGAACATAGTATAAAAGTGTTTGACAGTGCTCTTTTCATCATATTTTTCGATTTTCTTTCCTGGCAATTTTGAATTTATTATACAAATTTGAAGCTATTATAAACAAAAAATGAAAATTGTTATACAATAGTCATTAGTAGACAATAGTTATTATAGTAGAAAATAGTAATGATACTAGGCAATAGTCAATGATAGTAGACGATAGTAATGATAATAGACAATAGTCAATTATAGTAGACAATAGTCAATGATTTTCATTTTAACAAATGCAAAGATTAGAAAATTGTCTGAAATCGTTTAAGTTGAAAAATATTAATTACGATTTCCCCCTAATTATGTTAACTTTTCACTGATTTTTATATTTAAAAGTTAACATTAATAAATTATATTTCACTTTATGAGAAGTTTAAAATGTCTCCTTACTACATTCGCTGAAATGTTGCAAGCCTCATATTTTACATAAAACTTGTATAAAAAATAATATAATCTATTAAAAATCTCAAAATGCGCAGTAATATTTTTTAATATATTACTATAATTTTCGATATAACAATAAATGTAATTAAAAATAAAAATAGCTTGAATGTTAATATGCATGTCTTGGAAAAATCCACACCATAATAGGTTGTTTATATGCTAATCTGAGTTCTTCATTTCCAAATGCACTTAAGTAAGATATATTTTCGTGGTGGGCCCAAATTAACGTCGCATGTCCTTGTCGCCATGCTATTCCAACAGAGAATAGCGTGCCTCGCAAAAGTTTCGCTTTTTTCGGAGCAGGACATTTTAAGGAAGATGCATTGTCCTTGATGCGGCCACTAATATCTTGGTGGAATGTATTAAGCTCCTGTAGGAATACGGAGAGACATGCAGTTATGCAAATGTGATCGCTTTGATATAGATTTCAAAAGACAATGCAACTTATCAACACTTTTGGGGTAGGTGGAAGTTCATATTAGAAAATAACTGAGAGTGGAGTAAGAGAACATGAGTATTTCTGTGATATTAGATAAGATAAAACGGAAGGATTAAATCTGATTTTTTCAAAAACAAATCTATAATTTTGATTAATTTAATTCACCTTTGAAATAATTGTGCAGCTTGCGTTTCAAAAACAACAGTTTTTTTGTGTAAAGTTAGATTTTATAAATGCCTAATAATTTAAAATTTCCGTGTGCAATTTAGTGTAAAAGAGTTCAATTTTTACTCGGCTATAGGATGTTCATTTCTCATCAACAGAAAGTCAATGATTCAATAAAAAGTTAGAAAAATAATATACATATACATAAATTAAAATACTGCTACAAATTAATATTAATCAGTTCATTTCTGTATTATTTTGATTCTGGTAAATCATTTGAAGTTCTATATATTTAGAGTTATATTGAAATCATATAAAAATTTCAAACTAAATTTGATTTAAATCCACTGTTAATATTGCATAATTGAAAGAATAACGATCCTGATATGACAAAATTGCATTAAAGATACTGAAAACTATTCATGGGTTTTGGCAAATTTGATTATTAACTTCTTGAGTATTTTGTATGAAGTGATTACTTCTACTGTAAGATCCTGTCTGAATAAACAAAATACAAAATAAAAATTACTTTGCAGTGATTAAATTTATTGTTCGCTTCAAAAAAAAGGAATTGTTTGGCATGTCATCAATGCCATGTAGAACAATCTTCTCCCAAAAAGGTCTTCAGAATACTTGCAAATTTAATAAGGGAAAACATCTAAACGTGTCATTTTTATTTACAGAATGCAAAGGCATCATTTACCCAGCGCAATTAAAAGGAAACACTTTTTTCAATGGATTGAATAAATAAAATGCTTTAAATTGTTCGTTGAGTGTCCTGAGCTATTATGGAATAATTAAAAACATAATAAGAAGGATTTTACGAACTCTCTCCCATAGCACTTCGTTAATTGTAAAAGGTGAGCTGTGTGACATATGTATGCCGGAATCAATAATCCCTTTCATTCGGAAAGCTTAAATTAGCGCATTCAAGGAATTAAGAAGTGAGAGGATTTAAAATGCTTGTTTCTGACGTTCCATTAAGAAATAAATGCCGGAAATTTTATTCAGAGGTTGTCTGATTGAAAAGCAATTTAAATTACGTTTTTCAATTAACTTTTTCACAAACATTCCAGTTCCTGTTGTGTAGGAAATCGGGAAATGCTTATCTGAATTAGTAAAAACCCGGTAAATGCCTGGAATTTTCATGAGTATTTAAATGAATAGAAATGTTGTTGAAAGGGAACTGTTTAGATTGCACAATTTAAAATAATAGAATTTTTTTTTTACTCATTAATACTTAAGAAATTATATTTTATTTTTTTAATCTTATTTTAAACTTCAAATCAAATATTTTTCAAAAAATATTTATTATAATTTATACATTCTTTAGAGGGACAATCATGTAACATATCTTTGTAACACAATCATGTAACATAATCCTAATGATCGTTAAATTATTTTATGAATCTCTGCTTGTCTAAAAATCAAATAACCGCTAAAATTCTAGTATGGATATAAAAAAAATATTATATTATGATTTATGAAAAGTATTACGGAATTTATTATTGCAAAGCAATAACAATAATAATTAGTTTAAAGTTTTAATTAGTTAATTGTTTATGGAACCACAGTTTTCCAGCAGAATGTTAATGTAAATCGATTCTGTACGTTGTATTAAAAATCATCAACATTTAAATCCTTATTTATTTATTTTTACTCATTATTAACATCAATATTTGTTAAATTTTAATACTATAAATTTCTTTATATAAATAGTAGTATTCTCCAATTTTAAGTAAAAACAAACAGCAAACAAGAAATAAGTTCCTTCTGCTTAAAAATCAGATGAAAATAAACTGAATAGTGACTTATGAATTTTAGTACAGTTATAATTAGTTTTTAAAATTTTTAACAATTGTAATATTTCTAATAAATATTGAGTGAAGTATTAAAAATAATATAAGTTAATTACAATTATTCAAAGCTTTATTTTTATTCTAAGCTTTAATGATTTTTATGCGGTTATTTAAAATTTTATCGATAAATTTGTGAAGTATCATCGCATATATCAGTGGTATTTATTTTTACCTTCCTGTTTTGACTGAAATCAATGGTGTGTTTCGTTATCACCATGTAGACTGCATGGTTTTATTTCATCCCATACATAGCGATTCCTATAGGAAGTTATAATGGTCCTTCATAGGATATAATGGGAGAACACTAAAATGATGTTCCGTGATAAGTTCAAAGATAGCTTTATCACGTGTCATCGTGAGACTATTATAAAATATCAGCAATTGTTAAAGTTTAATTTCAAGCAAAATCTGAAAAATCCACTTTATTTATTAAATTTCTGTTTTTACTGAAGTGTATATTATTATACAATGTATTTCGGTATCACCTGGCTATTTTATTTCACATATTTCGATAGATTATACGTAAGAAGTCTTACAGTATGTAATTATTCCTTACCAAAAGAGACAATGTGATAACACTGAAGTTGTACTTCTTAATGAGAAGTAAATTTACCTTTAAATTAACTTTATAACTCTGTAATTAAATTAATTTTACAACTGAAGATATTTATCAAATATATTTGATTAATTCGTAAAATGTAAATATATGAAATATCATTTTAAACAGAATATATTTATGCGTATTGTTTTAATTTAATCTAACAGTTTATTACAATTAATAAGTAATATTTAATAACAAGCAAATATATTAATAATTTTTCTAAACCTAAACTCAGTTCTATTGAAAAAATAAAAATAAAAGTGCATATTCAAATTTAAAACGATTAAATCCTTAGAAAGTGTTTATGATATTGTCTCTTATTTATAAAGAACACTCTTAATTTTTTTCGAATTAAAGTCTTCTCATTTATTTTTTTCTTTGTTTTAAATTGCAAAATCTTTGAATTATTCAAAAAGTGATTAACATATCTCGTCTAAATGCTAATGTAATCTTTGTAATCAAAAGTTTTACTTTCTGTTGATATTGTAAATGTACTCTAAATTATTTTTCACTTCATAAATTATGCAGTTAATTAATTATTAACAATGTCTGCCTTTTATAACATTAGACATGAATAATTATAATAATATTTTTTTTAAATAATTTTTCATTAATTGAAAGTTTGTTTGTTATTTTAATAATTTGCTTTGTATACACATTAAATTTTGAAATTATTATTTTAATAAATAAGCATTCCTTAACACATTCTAATATTTAATCCATTTTAATATATTATAATATTAAATTCCATTTTAATATATATATTATTTTTTAAGAAGTATTATTAATTATTGAGTATATGATTTAGTATAAAGAGTAATTATTAATATTAAATTTATCATGAATTGTAACTGGATAAAAAAGAATTAAAAAAATAATGAATTTTTCAATTTAGGAATTTAATTCTATTGCTAAGAAACATGACAGAGGGGACTGATGGCCGAGTGGCAAGCGCTCTAGTGCTCGGTATCATAGTTTTCGGGTTCGAGTCTCGGCGGTGCCCGGGATGTTTGTAGTGGTTCGAAATCCACTTTAAACCGTACGTCCTTGTCTAACACGAGCGTAACGGGGATATTGTTACTGAGCGTCCATAGCTTGTCAAGCTACACGCACCTAATGGTAGTGCTAAGTGAGTAACTTCGGTGCAGTGCCTTAAGGCAACAAAGACAACTGTCTAAGTGTTTGCCAGCTGCATTAAATAAAAAAGAAACACAGAAGAAATTTATTATTTTTCATTTTATTCTGTTGTAGATTCTAACATTTAACGTGAGGCCACGTGTTTAATAGTGATGTACATGTAGTGAAAACAATATCCTAATTGCATTTAAGGAGTTTCCTACAAATTTGACCTACATTGTACTTCTGCGGATTCGAACAAATATCCCCAGGGGTGCTCTCTCATCTCTCTACGCATTCCTTTTAGCTGTAAAAGAATTCGCAGGCAAATCATTTATTGCAGGAGGAACATTATCAAAATATAGTTAATTGTTTTAACTTCTACTGTTACATTAATACATGAAAACAGAAATTATAATTCCTGCTCTGTGTTCAGATCCGAACTTATAGCTATCGAGAGAGGCCTAAGTTCTTTTGAGAATATTGTTGAGCCTGATTTTGTGGATATATGGATACTTACTGACTGTCGATCCTCAGTTCAACATCTAAGTAACTGGGCAAAAGTAGGTGACAGGACTGGCATTTTCATCCTGAATATACTTTCTAGACTTTCTGTTAATTCCAAGGTGTACATTCAACTGATTTCTACACATGTCACCATTAGTGCCAACGAGATTGTGGATTCTTTAGCAAAGATTGCTTTTCGGAGACTTCTCAGTCCGATATGCTTCGCACTTATAGTGAGGTGTTCTTGAAGTTTGGGCAGACAATTAAGAATTTCTGGAAAGTTCCTCTAGCACATGACTGGTACTCGGAAGATCGCCCTGTTGGTTTCGTTCTTTCTGGGGACAATAAATGCCAACAAACTATCTTATCACGTTTTGCCAGTGGACACTTGATGAGTCTCACCTATCAACAAGGGTAGAAGAGTTTGGAGAGCTTCGCTAAGTGCATCGCCTGCTCGTATTTTAAATTTTCTTGAGTTTACATTGGACGAAGTGTTTTCTGAACCTCTTTTATTCTTGGACTTTTTAGAGGTTTATGGGTTTATGGATTTGGTTTAATAGCAATAAACAACAAAAACAGAACAACAACAAGAACAATAGTTGTTTAGAGCAAAATTGTAAGAACACGCGCTGGAGCAAACGCAACATCCATTTGTACACATGATATTTAAAAAATGGAAAAACTGTTTATAAAAACTTTTACCACGGTTGGCAAAGTGACTCAGCAGACTGACTTTGGAAAATAAAATAAATGAAAACCGAAATGAAAGAAAATATTTTACATCGTTTTACATTTTACACCATTTAATAAACATTTAAACACAGAAGTATTTCTTAGCAGTAAAAGTTTTTATTTAATTTTGAGAAATTTATCAATTTTAATCATTGTTTCGAGACATTAGTCAACCTGGTTTCCATCAATTGTTACTGTACTTTAGTTTAAAAAATTTACAATGTTACTGAGTTAAAGGACCGTATAACACCAAACATTAAATACTTGTAGATTGGTAGAGATATATTGCATTATGGAGGTCAATAATGTTCTCTTGTATATGAATATAATATAAAAGGGGCAAGAATATTGAATACATTTCGTAAACTATATTATAAAATGAAAGAAACAAAGTTGTAAAAAATAATTTCTGAATTAAATCAACCAGCAAAAGTGAATATGTAAAACAATCAGTTAAATAAAAAAAAAATTGATGTAGAAATAAAGAAAAATAGTTCAAAGTAATGAAATATTTAAATTTAAAAAAGTCAAAGTAAGATTACTTTCAATAACAGCAATTTTATTTCATCATTATAATTTACTTATATTCTTCAAAATCGTTGTTATTGAAGTTGTATTCAAATTATTTCCATTAGTAGAATGTATTGAGAATTTTTTTTTTTTTATCTTAATGTAAATTTATTATATGTATTTTCGTATATAGCTTCATTGAATTTCAAACTCTTCCGTGCCTTACATGCGAAATTATATTTTTCAATGTTTCTTTTAGAAAATTAAAATTTTTATAAGCATTAGTAAATATATTTGTATGAAAGAAATATACCTTCTATGATGAAATTCGGAATTATAAAATAATCAGTTGATTAAAAAAAATTACAATAAATTAATTAATAAAATATTTTGAAACTGATTTATTTTTGATGATTTTATGAATGATAAATGCGAGTAATATTATTATAAGTGATTCTAGTTTATGCGTTCCAATGGATATTTCTTGATAAGAAATAAAAATCAAATTAGTTTGTATGAGATTATTTTTTGTAAATGATTGATAACATGTGAATTTCAATTACCATTTTTTTAGTAAAACAATGTCATGACTGATGAGATTTCTTTAAAAAATAAATGATAAATGAATATAATAAAATGAAATATTTACTTAAAAACCTTAGTTTAAGGTACAGACTATTGGATTGCTTTTTAAAAATCTGGAAAATAAATTAAATTAGTTCTTAATATCTCAAATGAGGTGAAAGGAAATCTCAAAAAACGGGCTAATCTAAGGCTTTACTTCAAAAAGTTAAATCTATCTTTTTTTTTTTATTTTAAGTTTTTAATGTTATTTAAATCTGTTTTTAAAGAATTATTTCAACTACCTCATTATGATTTAGAAATATTTTCAATTACATAAAGCTGCAAATAATTTTATTTCTTTATTTAAAAATGAAAATAATTTCTCACATTTTAAACTAATTATTAGCTAATAGAGATATAAAAATGAAGTAGCATTCTTCTAAACATTATGATGTTTTATTTCACAAAAAATGTTTCATGTGATGACATTTTTTTTAATACAAATAAAATTATAAATCCTACATGTCTTGCTGGACACCATGAATCGGAGAATCTCTGAAAGAAACACAGTTTGTAGAAACTGCGTTTGACACAAACAACTCCTAATCCATGGTAGAAAAAAATATGTTGAATTCACCTTTAGTAAACATGTATTTCATCTCACCTTTCCTGGACATTTCATTCCAATTTAAGTCCTTTTTTGAAAGCTGTTTTCAATTGGCGAAACAGCTGAAGAAGATCCACGGGAGATTTGGTGGATTTATTATTATTTTTTTTTCTTACTTTCTCCCGGAAATTTTTCTGGAAAATAACTCGAGCATTTCTCGTTGATTCCGGAGTATCACGTGATTTAAACGGATTATTAATCGATTACACATCAATCCCAGGAAATCAATTTGCATATTCATGATAACTCAGTCACAGCTGGTTTTTTTACTATCGCAGAGACTCCCAAATGAAAATTAAATGGATTTCTTATCCAATTCTGCATAACATTTCTTTATTGATGTAATTTCATATATCTGTTTTCAAAATGAGTATTTCGTTTTTAAGTAAATCAAACAAAGAAAATGTTAAGCCAAATAATTTATTCTTCCAGTTTTATGTATTTCTGCATTCAATTTATTTGTTAATCAGTTTTTCCAACAAATTCCTCTATTGCAGTTATGAAGTTCAATGAATTTCGTTGCATTTTTTTGTTTAGGTTTGGTTATTTCCGCATCTTTATAAACTGCCTTTGCATATTTAATGAAAAGAGGTTGAAGTTTTATTTCTTTAACTTGGAAAACAACGTTACCTTTAAAAAAATATGCAATGAAGTCATAAAGTAGATGGAAAATGAAAAAATTCCATAAAACTTTAAACACTTTATTCATGATTTTTGTTTCTTTTTTTTCCAAACTATTCTTTACAAAATGAATTAGTGAAAAATTTTATTATATTATAATATTTTATTATTCTCTTAAAAATATGAATTTATCTTAGGGCATATATATTACATTATTTTTAAATATTTCATAAATATATGTCCCTGAGGAGAGAATAAAAAAATTATTTATTAGTATATTTTTGTCTGCTATGCTAATTATTCTTATTTTTAAACATTTTTGTGGTAATATTGGATACTAATAAAATTTACAAAATCTTAAATTTGTTATTCCCTACTTTATTAATTTTCCAAGCAAATTAATTAAACGTTATTCTTAATAAAAACTATATAATATGTTAGCGTCTTTTAGAAATTTCAGAAATACATTTAATAAATGCAGTAAAATGTCATGCAAAGTTCTTTTTTTAAATTTCAAAAAAGATAACACAATATAAATTTAAAATTGCGTTTATTTTAACTATTGCTAATTCAACT
Organism: Caerostris darwini; assembly: GCA_021605075.1. Lineage (NCBI taxonomy): Eukaryota > Metazoa > Arthropoda > Arachnida > Araneae > Araneidae > Caerostris > Caerostris darwini. The sequence continues at coordinate 856,995 of BPLQ01015322.1, forward strand.
ATTTTAACTATTGCTTAACCCAATGCTTGAAAATTTTTACAATATTTTTTAATACGATTTTTAGTAAGGTAAAAAGAAATGTGAAATATATAAACATGCAATATATAAATGTATAAACATACAATGTATAAATACATAAAATAGAACCGTACAAGACAAGCAGCAACAACAAGAAAAGAAAGCAAGAAAACAAGCTGCAACAACTGTGATGACTTAATACTAGCGTTTGCGTGAAGCTATTTGCAAAAAGAGGCCCCATTTATGGAAAGACAACTCTTGGTTTTTGCATCACGATAATGCACCAGCTCACACTGCATTAATTCTTCGTGACTTTTTCGCCAAAAAATTAAACCCATATCGTTCCACAACCACCGTATTCACCTGATTTAACATCGTGCTACTTTTGGCTTATTCCCTAAACTCAAAAGACCACTCCGAGGTCACCGTTTTCTGTCGATTGAAGAGATTCAACTTGAATAGCCGCGCGCTTTGAAGGCCATCTCTGCCGATGACTTTTGAGCATGCATTGAGGATTGGAAAAAAAAGTTGGCATAAGTGCATTGTGTCAGACGGGGATTACTTTGTAGGCTATGAAATAAATTTGGAAGAATAAATAAAGAGTTTTTGAAAAAAATAAAAATCGGTCTTATCTTTTGGGCACTGTAGTAGTAATATACCATACACAAAGTGGAAATATAGATTTAATTCCGACAGATTTAAAATTATCTTGGAATAAATGCATACAACTTTTTATTTTAAAGTTTTACAATTCTGTGTTGTTAGTGAGTAAATGACTGTAAAATTTAGGTCAAATTTTATTTCATAATTGGAAAATAGATAACTAAATGAAATTTAGCTGAAATTTCAGATTTACGATTTTTTATAAAGTTAGGTAACTTGGTATTGGTTTTCTACAAAGAAACTTAAGAACATTTGTATTTTTCATTTCAGAAAATTAAAATGTAATCTTTTATGTATAGTAAAAAAAAATTATTTTTCTGTATTACGCTAGCCATATTGTATTCATTCTTCAAGATTCTGTGAAGCAGAAAGACAACTGGCGCATGCTTTTCTAAGCAAATGCCAAGACCTCATCCCCCAGAGATAAAGAAGTATCCCCATTTATGCGATAATGATGTGATGGATCGTAACGATAAACCGCGAAAAGTGAGAGGTTTTATAGCTCTAAGCAACAGCGATTTGCTATATTCGGAAAATCTCTCAACCTGTGAAAGAAAAGGGTATCTCATGAAGATAATCAAAACAAACAAAATCAATACAGTCAAAAGGGACTAAATACACTATGTGGAAGAAAGTGACGGGACACGACACTATAACGACATAAACCCATATTTATTAAAATTAATAGGAGGTAGGGCCTCCTTTGGCTGCGATCACATCTGTAACCCTTCTGGGCATGCTTTCCGCTAAATTAGCCATAGTGGCAAGATGAATTTCTTTCCAAATGTTTAACAGGAAGTTTCATAGTTCAGGCTTGCTTTTGGGGAGTGGGGTGCAGGCCCTCAACCGACGGTCCAATTCGTCCCAGAGATGTTCAATTGGGTTAAGATCAGGGCTCTGCGCCGGCCACTCCAGGCGTTTAACGTTGTTGTTCACATACCAATCAAGAGTCCTCCTTGCAGCATGGCATGTTGCGTTGTCGTCTTGATACCAGCAATCATCCATACCGTACGTTGCCCACAAGGTAGGAAGGACATGATTGTCGAGAATATCACAGTATCTATCGGCATTCATCGCACCATCAACCTTCACCAGTGGGCCAGCCCCATACCACCAATCATCCTCCACCAAACTTTACAGTTGGGACGACACACTAGGGCAAAAGGCGTTCTCCTGGTAAACGCCATACCCAAACACGTCCATCGGAACGGAAAAGGGTAAATCGTAACTCGTCACTCCAAAGGAAGCGTTTCTAGACATCCAGAGTCCAAATACGGTGGTCTTTGGCCCATCGAAGGCGCGCTTTCTTGTTGGTTTTCATAATCAAAGGCATATGGGCCGCCGAACGTCCAGTGTAACCTAACTTATGATTATGGAAGAGTCTTGGTCGAAACGGCCACACCTGTGGCTTGTCTAAACTCATTAGCGACGTTATCCATGGATGTTTGACGGTTACTTCGAATCTCCCTGCCGAGCACCCGCCGGTCCCTGCTGGTGAGAACTGTAGGTCGTCCACTTCGGGGTTTGTTCTGACAGTGTCCCTCAATCTTGTAGCGACACACAACACGTGTTACAGTTGATTTTGAGCAGTTACGGAGACGGGATATCTCCCTAATTGACACCTTGGCAAGATGCAATCCAATCAATATACCTTTCTCGAACTCACACAACTCTTCCCGTGGCGGCATCTTGACAAAAAACAACTCTAGTCGACTCCACAGAGTATTTATAGGATATGGCTGACACGTGATACCTATTATTGCGCATGTGTCAGCTGTATTGTCGACTTTTCAACTTTTCGAGGCGTGTCCCGTCACTTTCTTCCAGATAGGGTATTATACGCATACTAGCAATTGTAAGACTGTTCGCATTATTATTGTTTAAATAATATTCCTTTAAAAATGTACTTTAAATAAATTTAATTACAGTTTTGTTTGAAAATATTTTAATAATGTTTGAATTTCTTTTAATTCTCTTTATGCAAAATTCAAATTTGTAATAAAGTTCAAACAATAAGTGTCAATTAAATAAAAAATTTCATTCGAAAATATAACTACATTTTAAAGAATGCAATTCCATACAAAGAAGACTAAATAATGAAATAACTTTCGTGGATCTATATTAAAATGTATTTAAATTAAAATTCCTACCCGACGATTTACAAAAAGATATTCTTTCTTTAATAAAAGGTAAAAGTTGCTACAATAGTGTATAAAAACACAATAGCTTCATCGCGCAAATTTCAGGAAAGTAGTTCATTGTTTTACAATATTTTAACAAAAGCTACGTAATTTTGATTAATTTATATTTTTTGAAATTATATGCAACATTATTTATTTAATATTGATAATCTTTCTACAACAAAATTACTTTAATTATGTCAAGGTCACCGTTAGCATATTCACAAGAGTTAAGTGATATATATGTTTTATTACTTTTAATGCAATGTCAAAATATAATTATTCTATTAAATTTTATTTAAACGATGCGATTATTGAATTTTGAAAACTTGGCTTTCTAATTTAATATTAATTTTCTATCATTAAAACCCGTAAGATGTAATTAAAAAACTGCCATTTTTTGCTTTAAATTCATCCAAATCCACAAGAAGATATAAATCCTTATTTGAGGTCAAAAATATGATAATATTATATATATATATATATATATATATATATAATGATAATATTATATATATTTATTTCATATGGTTGGCAAGACAGAAATTTCAGTTTCTTTCTTAAAGATTCTAGAAAAAAATCATAAGCAAAATTATAAATCAAATTCATACTAATGAAATATGGTTGAATAAATTTAGAACGTGGTTTGAATTTATGTTAAAATTCCATAATAAATTGTTTACATTTATATCATAAAGCTAAATGCATATAAAATACATTCAATACAGATGTCCAATATGGTAAATTGATAAAACATTACATGTGTGTGTTAAGTATAAGGTCTGTCTTTCCATTTAAATCAAATATTTTACATCTAAATGATTTTTCTGATTCCAAGGGTTCAAAAAGGAATGCAAAGCATATTTTCGTGACCTCGTGAGATCTGCAAAAAAAAACTTCTATTTTTAAATTCTAGAAGAAATATCACTTTGAAATGGAAAATATCACTAGCAAACCATTTGTATTCAATGACTATTTAACTATTCCCTCTAGATATGTGTATGGTAGAGAAGCTGAAATAAAGAATCGTCGTTTCAATCTGAAGTCGTCATGCTCAATGTAACCGAAATTCTAGCTGCATACTTAAAACTATAAAAAGAAGTTTTTTTAAACAAATGCAAAAAGAGTAAAAGGTTTATTTCTTTATTCTTAAGGTCCCATTTGGTCTTCAATTTATTTAAAATTCCCTGTTCGTTTAGACTGCCGCTTCACGCATGGTATAGCAAAACAAAAGCAATTACATTAGAGTAAAAAAGAAATGCAGTTCCTCTGCAAATACTTAGAATTTGCTAAATAAACAAAACATATCATTTTCTGATTCATTTAATTTAAATCGAATAAATCACAAAACAACATTAACTTTTTTTGTAATCTCATTATCTATCTTAATTGATTTTTTTCCAACGTAAAATTTTATAGGATATTTTCAATTTACTTAAGCAAAAAAAAAAATCATTAATGTAATATTAGTACAGTAACACAATCAATTAAATAAATAAACGTTTAAGTATCCAGATATGTTTAAATATTTTTTTACAAACTTATGATGATTATTATGTTTTGCTGACTTTATTGTGAAAATTGCTTTGTGGATTTTATTTATCAACAAATATGCCTTTGATTCTTGAAAACAAATTTAGATATGGCATAATAGTACTAGAGTAATATGTTAAGAAATTGGACTAACATTGTTTTGAATCGCCAATATAAAAACGTTGACTAACTTTTTTGGAATTTTCATTTTTTTGTTATTAAAATGCAACTAACAATTCTAGGAGTGTGTACATTGATTTCTTAAATGTCCATATTTGCTTTAGTTGGTTAGTATAAAATGATATAGGAGTTATTATTTAGTTTTTATAAAGCTTTTCCTAAGCATAGCATTACAAATAGGCTTTATATACAAGACTACCACTACTAAATACTGATAAATTGATAAATGTGTCACATTTTGTATACTTCATCTTACATTATGAAAAAATTATGAAACGAAAATTTCGATCTTTAATTTAAGCGAATTCCTACTTGGGAGCAGGGCCGGATTTTCCTATAGGCTTACTAGGCTTCAGTCTAGGGCCTCAAGATCAAGAGGGGCCTACAATTAACTTAAAGTTCATAATAATTCATATTTAAACTTTAAATGCGAATTATTATGAAATAAATTTATCTAAATTGAATTTGCTTTAATTTTCAGTGTATTGAATATATTTAATTTAATTTGATAGAAAATATGTTAATTTTTATTGCATGTCTTATTTTCGTTGTCAAAGATTTTTATTATTTGAATTTTGTTTCTTTGTAAATGTTCTGTGTTATATTTGATTAGTTATTGTTACAAGTACTATATATGGTGCTGAGAATAAATGTACAAATAAGTGTTCTCGACTTTTTTTTATTTATTATCCGTACCACGTTTTTTGTAAAGATTAGTATCCATCACAACATGTGTCATTTTTTAACATATTGATATATATCACAGTAATGATGTATTTTATTATCTCTCATGTAATTTACAAACTTAAAAAAGGGAGGTGAAAGGGCCTTATGAGTGGAATAGCCTGGGGGCTCTTTTCATCTAAATTCGGCCCTGCTTGGGGGCATCACTTTGGATAATTAATAAATTCTGTCACAAAAATTACCGAAGATCTTCTTGGATGGAACTGAACTAATTTTGAGTTATATGTGAGAAACAGCGATTTCTATGATGATAAAAATATTGATAAGCTGCATTCAGGCTACCATACTTAGTTAATCAGCAACATTGAACGAACCGGCAACAGAAAATAATTAATTCATCTCTTTCTAAAATTCTAAACTTCCCTTTACTCTACACCAGACCCCTGCATCTGTGGTTATGTAGCCCCTTACCAAATAAAAAGGTGAGGGTGGAAAATAATAATAAAAAACCCTTACAATTACTGGAACACATGAGTACAAAGAGTTATAATACAGAGATAAAAAAATTCGCTATGTTGACTAATATAAACTATGTGTAACATGAAAACTATGTAACGACATAAATAGTAACTAGGTAACTACTGTAGTATTATAAGCATAATTGAAACAAGAAATATAAAATGCAAATGGAACAAAAAAAGTGATAAACCTGTGAAAAAAAATCTCATGGGATGCAAAATATGACTAAAATTCTAAATTAAAATCGGTTAATAATTGATAGCATTTTCAAATAATTATTTAGACATTTTTAAGAAATTATATTTTAAAGTGAACTAAATTGTCGTATTCTATTCATCACTTATCGAAAAATGATTAAAATATTATTACAAAAGAAAAGTTTTAATTTTAAATATAAAAAATAAAGATTATTGCCTGCCTGCATTACAATAAAATAAGTAAATAAGTAATTTGTATTAAAAAAATTAAAATAATGCCTCACGAAAAATAATAGATATATAATCAAAGCAATTTTTTTCCTAACATAATTTTTTTAATGATTCGTAAATACTTAATATCAATATAATCTTACTTTCCTTTAATAAAGTGCTATTTCTTTATTTTTTTAATGCAATCACTTCGATGCTTAACTATAAAAAGACATATATGGAGTAAATTCAGCGTTGCGCAAATCGGATTCTTCTGGATCCCCTGTAATGGGCCACAGCAATTTTAAGCCAACACCCCTACAGACGGTGTATGGTAAATGTACATTAGCTTCCCCAAGTGAAATGTTCTGGATTACTGATTGGTGCAATTAGTTCTGACAACTCAAGTATGGCATATGTCAGCACTAATTAACGTCTTTTTAATTTAGTTTTTATTATTAAATTTCGCAGAGTTTCCCCTATTTTAGAAAATTACCAAGCTATCCACCAGGTCGTTATGGCAACATGCTTCAATTATAAACACAAATATTTCACACATTGTGAGAAATGTATTTCATATACTTAGTTATTGTAAATAGAAGTAAACGAATAAAAAAGGTCTACAAAAGCATATTTTTTTTAAATCTAGAAAACCAATCCGGTTTTGTATAAATAATGAACGTTGTATCATCTAATTTCACAAAAATGAATATCATATTTTACTCATTAAAATTAATTTTACCATCTAAGTTAATTTTTAAAGCATGTTGCTTAAACAATGAGAACCAATAGGAATTTCAAATCAAGGAATACACATTTGATTTCAAGAAAATTTATCATTTTCAAACATCCAATGTCAATAACAGAACAGAAAGGAAAAAAATTGTGATATTTTCTTTGATAATGTATGCATTCACATTATTTAAATAACTGCTAGGAACAGAAGTTTCATACTATTGATTTAAATGCATACATATATAAAGGATGTGATTTTGTAAATTCGAAAGAACTTAGGGTAATTCTACTGTAGGTAATTCATTGATTTTTAACATTAATATAAACATTAAGGTTCATATTTCTCACAAATAAAATGACTTGTAAGTGGAGACTATTGTGAGTATCAGCAGGTCAGAAAAATGTAACGTTAACAGTAAATCAAAAAGTTATACAATAAATCAAAAAAGTGGAAAAAAACCTTAAGTTTTATTCGAGAATACGGGTACAAAATCATGAGGAGAATTCAATCTCAACTGCAATAGCACAAGTGGCCAAGCTAAAATATTGAAATGACACGCGTAGTTTAAGAAAATCACCAACCTCACGGGCTTATGAGTTAGTGCATCGAAGAATTAATACCTTTGGGGATGTGTAATAGTTTAGTGGCGAGAAATCAGAAAGTCACATTTTCATTTACTGACATCTTAAATTGCAAACGTAGCTTTCAGAAATGAGGGGACAAGATGGGGATTAGTTTCCCTACTTTTCCTATTTATCCCTAAAACGCCTCTCGGAAATTAACATGTAATCATTAAGTGGAGGGACTATTCCAAATACATATTTTTATCAAAAATCTAAAAAATAAAATGTAATATAAAAATTTGAAAAAATTATTTAATACTGTTTAATTTGGGAGTTTACTTATTTAATCTGCAAATTATTAATTTAAAATAAGATTGAATTAATATTAGTTAAAGTAATATCAAATAATTTATCCTATGGAATATTAAATGTAACAAAGCTATTTTTTACAATGTAGAAAAGAAAGACAATTAAATACATTTTTTTAAATTTCTGTATGTTTACGATTCTCCTCGGCATCGGCCAAAAAAGTAATGTATTACGCATTTCTTAGTCGTCACAGATTAATGACAATCTAAAACTTCTGCATTAATTAATTGTTTTGTCATTATTCTGTAAAACAGAGTATCAATTACTTTACTGTTATTTTATTAATTTTCAACAGGCCTTTTATTTTAACTGTTTTAAAATGAGTTTAGGTTTTTAATTATTCCATTTTACGTACAATAAAAATTAACTATATTACACAGATCAGCAGTAATTTTGTTAAATGGATAACTGTAGCCAAAGACAAAATATAACCAAAAACAAAATTTGATCATTGCACTCAGTATATTTTTATTATTTTTTGTAGTTTATATATAATTCACAGAACGTAAAGTGTCTTTTTTTTAAACGATATCTTATTTTCTTGCAGTTTTATTAAAAAAAAAAGAAAGAGGTGGTTGCCAAAAATTTATGAAGTATAGATTCCAATATAGGCATCAAATACACGTGAGACATGTCAAAACAAGTCTAGCAAACTTGATAAACTAGACGCCTAGTCCATGTGAGTCGCTTCCGTTTAATTTTGACCTACGTGTCGAGTTAGAAAGGTGTTTGTATTAATTTATTTGAGCAACTGGTCTTTGAGTTCAAGTGCTTATTTTTATACAAACAGATTGCTTAAAATGCCACGAAATTGTGATCCAAATATTTTGTTACGTCTGCGGGGGTCCCAAAGAAGGAATATTGCTGCGCTGATGAAAGAAAAAGGCATATGAACTGCATCGCAGGTGTGAAATCGGTGATCAAGACAAATCTTGGGACTCTCATATTTGCTGTAACATTACTTAGCGGTTAGATCTACAGAAAGTCACAACAAATGCCATTTACAATTCCAATGCTATGGAGGGAATCAAAGGGCACTCCAAGGACTGCTATTTGAGGAATACAAAAAAAAACACTTCTTCACTTTTGGAAACCTAACCTTTTCTTCACTTATCAGGCATTTTCCTCACAATGGCGAGCTTTCAATCCCAGCGCCACCTGAAAAGTGAAATTTAAATTCAAAAAACTCTGCCGAAGAAAATTTAAAATTAAGTCTAGAAAAAGGAAAAAATGAAGACCCAAATTTTAATGAAATATCAACAGAACCTCGTTTAATAAAGTAATCTGAACTCAATTATCTATTTTAAGATAATTTTTAATTAACTACAATATATTCCCACTATTATTTGTTTTTGTCAACAAATTAAAACTGACTTAGTATTCAAATTAGTTTTAAATTGTAAGATAATGTAATTCTTAAAAAAAATGTAATTCCTAAGGTATTTAGTTTCTATTTAAAACGAAAAGTTCATTGAAATTTGGAGTTATTATTATATATAGTGTTTGATTCTTAATTTTACATTTATAATTAACAAAATGCATGCTAAAATATCCTTTTGTCAGTTTTAATGAATCTAGCTTGGATGCATTACCATAGTTTTTGTGGCTCCATATATTTATTTAATAATTTAATAAATATATTAAACTGCAGTGGATAAGCAAATATAAAATTCATCCACTCGCATCAGCCTGTAGGAGGGCTCAGGTTTGACCGATCGAAATCCTCCCTTTGCAGTTACGATGCTTTCCCAAGCGATAAGATTCGATGGTGAATTTGGCAACGTGCATTAAAATTTCACATTGGTAGTTACTATATCTGTCGGGGATTTCCTCTCCTTATACACACAAATGAAGGGCAGCTATCCCTAAAGGACCTCCTGGGAGAGAATGCTTTCCAATCATTGTCCATGCTTGGCTTGTTCGTTGTATAAAGTGGAACCCGGCCTACCAGAAATTGTGTTTGTCACGTGTATTTTAAAAAGTAGATGTAAAATAATACATAATAATCTTTCAATACATAAAAATTGTATGATATCATGAAGAAAATAGCTTTTATTTATTAAATTTATTAACATAAAAAGTATTTTAGCTAAATTTATTTAATTTTTTTGTTTAAATATTGAATATAAAAGCTTAATTTTCAGCTTATATAATGAAAATATGAAACTCGTAATGTATAAAAGAATCATTATAATATTTAAACGAAACATGAAATTTAATAATCATTGCCTTGCCTTTTCTGATTTTCAATAATTATGTATATAAAATAAATAAAGTATTAAATTTATACAGTATTAAAGTCTTTCAGTAGTAGTATAATTAATTTAATAAGTAATTTCAGTAGTAGTATAATGAAATTATTTAAATAATTTAAATTTATTAAAAAATTTATTTCAAAATGTAAAAAAAAAATTTCAATTATTTCAAAGTTTCAAAAGTTTTGTTGTTGTTGTTGTTTCTTATCCCACTTGGCTGTCCAAGCCCACGAGCCCATATGGACTCATGATTGTAGGGGAAGGAAGCAGCTTCTGTTGTAATGGAGCACCCCGTAGGTAGAAGCCTGACTTTTGCTCCGTGACGCTCTTACAGTCATAGAAGACCAGGACCTACGGCTTAAAGTGGATTCCGAACCACTACAAACATCCATGGCACCGCCGGGATTCGAACCCGAAACCTGTGACACCGAGCGCCAGAGCGCTAGACACTCGGCCATTCAGGTCCCAAATTTGCCAACGGCACGCAGTGTTCCCAGGTGGTCACCCACCCAAGTACTGACCGCGCCCAATGATGCTTAACTTCGGTGATCTAACGAGAACCGGTATATTCAGCATGGTACGGCCGTAGTATGTATATACGCTGAAACTTTTGAAATTTTGAAATACTTTAATTTAAAAAAAATTCTGTTATATATGCTAAGAATCGTTAATTAGTTTATTAAAAATATTAGGTTGGGGAAAAAGAAATCCATTATTTTTATATGAACTTCAGGACTTTATTTAACATGCTTCGGATTGTCCGATTTGGGTCAAATATGCACCGTTTTGTTGTATGATTTGTTGCCATTTTAAAGGTAACTTCATAATGCCTCTCTCATAGAAGTCCTGGTCTCTATTTGCAAAAAACTCTAGTAGTCGATTTTCACAATTCTCCCTAGATGCCAATTTTTTATCATTAAAGAAATTTTGCAATGCAAGAAAAAGATGATAACGCTTGGTGCCAAGTCCGGACTGTATGGCGGATGCATTAAAACTTCCCAACCAAGCTCCCGAAATTTCTGGCGAGTCACTGTAGATGTGTGTGGCCTAGCGTTGTCCTGGTGGAACACGACACCTCTCCTGTTGGCCAATTCTGGCCGTTTCTGGTCAATCGCTATCTTCAAACGGTCCAGTTGTTGACAGTAGAGATCAGAATTTAGCGTTTGGCCATATGGAAGCAACTCATAATAAATAATCCCCTTCCAGTCCCACCAAATGCATAACAGAACCTTCCTGGCCGTTAGTCCTGGTTTGGCCACCGTTTGAGGTGCTTCACCGCTCTTTGACCACGATCGTTTTCGCACAGGGTTATCGTATGTGATCCATTTCTCATCTCCAGTCACCATCCGTTTAAGAAATGGGTCTATCTCATTCCGTTTGGCCAAGGCTTCGCAGATGGAAATTCGATCCATCATGTTTTTTTCTGTTAATTGGTGTGGCACCCAAACATCGAGCTTCTTTTTGAATCCAGCTTTGTATAAATGGTTTAAAACTGTTTTACGGTCGATTTTTAGCTCCTGGGCGATGTTACGACTGCTAACATGCCGGTCAACTTCGATCATTTCTCCGATTTTATCGACATTTTCGACGACCGGCCTACCTGTGCGAGGTGCATCTTTAACATCAAAAATTCCTGAACGGAATCTACGAAACCAAAATTGCACATAATTGGCTGTTACAGTATTGGAACCATAAACACCATTCACAATGTTAGCCGCCTGGCTTGCATTTTCGCCTTTGTCAAAGAAAAACTGTAAAATGTACCGAATTTTCTCTTTGTTCACTTCCCTTTTTAACACCCTGTAACTCCCAACTGAATGGACCAAACAAAAAACAGAAAAAGAATTATTTTAGTACGAAGTGCCACCTTTCTAACGAGCATAAATCTGAAATTGTTTAATTGATACTTTACGTGATATCGATCACTACAGCCATCTATCGAAAAAATAATGGATTTCTTTTTCCCCAACCTAATATTTGCATTTTAAAATGAATATTTAGTAATTTATTCATTCAATAATTTAATTTTTTTCCCTCGTAGAACACATTTAATATTTTAAGGCTTTGTTTATCTACCAGAAAAGTCTCAAAATTTTTCTAGAATATTAGCCGTAGGCTTTGATGTTCTGATGTGAAATAAAGCATTGTGGCTTTCGTAATTCCTTCTAACGTAATACCTAAATAATGATTGCTTTAAAATATTATATAAAAGGTTTTTAGAAGTTTGCAGAGTTTTAATATTCATACTTAACACTTTCTAAAGAATGAAATATGAATATTCATGATGTTTATTTGAAAATTAAGTTAAAAATTATTCATCAATTTTGTAGTGAGTTGTTTTAAAAAGGATGTTATTCAATTTTCCTTAAATATAATCATTTTAATCCCTTTTCTGACATTTTGTAAGAGAAGCATTACTTTTTTTATGAAATTTCAGTCTCCTAGAGTTAATAATATTGCAGATAATAGTATTTTAGCTATTATGATATAAAGGGAAATTAATATTATGTAGTTATTCAAATTAGACCTCTGCACAGTTCTTAAATCTTCATAAATTACAGGATTTCTTAAGCCTAAAAATTTTGTAATCAAAAATGAATAGTAGAGCTCTACTTATTTTAATCATTATTTGTTTTATATAAGATTATTATATTATCATTCAACATATTTATAAATAAAAAATATCACTTATTCATGTTTGTAGTAAGACAGTATTTTATCATAAACTAAAAGATATTTATATATATTTCATTAAATTAGATAAAATTATCAGATAATGAAAATGATGAGTAATGATGTGTATTTATTTCTCATAACAATATGTATATAAGCTAAATTTAAACGTTTTATATTTAACATTTATAAATAGTTACAAAATATAAAATCCAAATAGTATTATTATATTAAATGCCGAGTATTTTCTCAGATCGTTTACTGCTAGAATGGTAGATAGTTAGTGGATGCAGCATTAACCAGGCTAGGGTCTACAGTAATTTGGAAAGCCAAAAGTGTAATATTAGGGGCTTTGCACTTTCCTCTCATCTTTCTGAAGCTGATCGATTTACTATATTATGTCATCATCAGCATAAATGCATAAGCTATATTTATAGGTCTCGAAGAAGTCCTTAGTTTGGAAGCTAAAAGAATTATACACTAGGCCACTTTACTCTGTCTCTTTTAATCGTATTATTAATTAATCTATTATCCTATATGTATTTCGTTACTGTGTATTTATTTACATATTATGACATTGTACATTAAATAACTCTTTATAAAAAGCTGTATTTTTATTATATTTTTTGTACACATTTTGAAATATTTACTTTAAACTAATTAGAAAGATTATAGGAAGTTAAATATAGCGTAACTAATTGGAACGCCACGTCGCAAAATCTACTATATTGCAAATTTAAGAAGTGAGCCAATGCTTTGGTGTATTATTTTTTAGATAATTTAAATTACCCGTTTCCTACAGATATTTATAAATACCAGTTGAAGATAAAAAATGTTTAAAGTCACAAAAATGTATTTTGTTTCATCATTCATTAAAAAAGTTAAATCTTGCGTGCTTAAATATTTTCATGGATTCGCTGTTTTAAAAGTAGATCATTTAAATAATCAGAAAAATTATTTTTCTTTAATAGCTCGTGTGATATAAAATATTTCAAGAAACATAATATGAAGCATTTAAAACTTAAATACTGAATACATGAAGCCCCATTCCAAAATTCTACTTTCCAGAGACAATTTAGAACAAAATATAAAAAAGTAAATTCTCCAGTTTCAAACAAGATTGTGAATGAAAAATACTTCTGTTTGATAGCAATTAAAATTTAAAGTAAAAAGATTTTTAGATTTTAAAAAACTTTTATGAATTAATATATCTTATTGTATATAATGGTTCAGGATATTTCTTCATATACAACCCTAAATTAAACGACTGCTGAAAATGCTCCATTCAAAAATATATTTTAAATAGGAAAATTAATTAAAAAAAAGAATACTCTAGCAAGAAGGAAAGGTAAAAAAACCCCTGTTACGGATCCTTCTATTAACGGAGTGAGATAAAAAGCGCTTTCCGGGTATATATATCTCCAGAAAATCTCTGGAGAAACAAAGCTTAACCCTTTTGCCTCCAGCCGAAAGCGCAGAAGTGCTGTTCTTGTTAGCTCCTACAAAAGGAAAGGATACCGGCTTACATGCTATTAGGAAAACCTCTGGCACCCTCTTTTTTTACCGGCATTTGCACCTCTCTCTCTCTTTCTTTCATTAAAGCCTTGTTTTGCACCAACAGTGATGTGTTTTCTCACAGAGTGGCTCTAAGCGAAGGCAACCCTTGCATCGGATTAATGGCATTGGTGCTGCAACTTAATTAAGCCAATGATTCATTTCTTGTACCTCACCTACAAAATTTGATCCTCATAAACTGTGATATTTATTTTCATCTACACCGTAAGATAAATAATTTCCTTGAGCTAGTTAATCATCTTTTTATGGTGTTGTGTATAAAACAAATAAATCTTCTATATAATAATATAGAAGATGCGATATATATATATATATATATACGGGCGATTATAATTAAAGAGACTTTCAAGAATCAATTAAAAATACTTCGATTAAAAATTCTTTCAAGAACCACGCATCATAATGAGTTTAAACTTGAACTAAAGATACTTGAAGAAGGGGGAAACGATACGGTATCAAAAAAGTTCCAAAGTATAATAATAGATGGCGCTATAAGAGGCATAAAAAAAACATTCTGCTGCCAGTGATATTTTGAATCGCAATGACAACGTATTTGCCATGAATTGCACATTAAACCAACTCCAATTGTAGTGTTCCATGTGCTTGATTGTTTCAGTTTTTTGACGGAAAAAATGACTTCCATGTCATTCAACAGTTGTGACACTGTTAATGGAAAGCCCATCCACCACGGCAAAGTCATACCAAATTTGACGTGGAAATTCGGTGGAACTTTTTTTAAACTTTTTTTTGATGCCATACCGTTTCCATCTTCTTCAAGTATCTTCAGTTCAAATTTGAACTCATTTTGATGAATGTTTGTTTTTTTACAGCATTTTGATAGTGGGACTTTAATTAACAAATCACCCTGTACATTATATTGAAAATTCTTTTTAAATAAACACTATTTGAGATTTTATTTACAAAAAGCAGTAATCTAAATGAATTTGTAAGATACATATCACAGATTAAAATATTATGTTTAAGTTGGCGAACATTTATTACTTATTTATTGATTGATTGATTGATTGATTAATAACAACCAGCAAATAATAAGAAAAATTTATTTCATCAACACATATCACCATGATTAAACGAAAATAAATTTGGCACGTAAATCTTATAAATTAATGCATTAATCTTATTTTTAATATAGAAAAGTGTTTTTTAAAAAAATTGTCTTAAAATGCAACTTTAAATCTTAAAAAACAAATTTATAACTTGTTTTCAAGGGCCTGAATGGGCGAGTGGCTAACGCTCTGGCGCCCGTTACCACAGGTTTTGGATTCAAGTCCCGGCGGGGCCATAGATGCTTATAGTGGTTCGGAATCCACTTTAAACCATAGGTCCCAGTTTAACATGATCGTAGAGCGTTTCGGGGGTATTTCTACTCCACGTCCGTAGCTTATCTTCAAGCTATGCGCACATTATGGGTAGTGCCAAGTGAGTAACGTCGGTGCAGAGCTTGCCTTAAATCCTCGAAGATAAGTGTTTGCCAGCTGCGTTTGAGCAAAAAAAATAATTGTTTTCAAAACTTGTTTTATATATAATTGAAGATAAACTCATATCATGTTACAGATAAACTGTAATTTAATATTTATAACTAATTCAAAAAAATATGAGCAAAAAAAAATAAAAAAAACCTAGGATAGGTTTTTGTATTTTATTCAATAACTTTTTTGTATACTGAATTTGCAACAGCCTAAGGAGAGCTGCGACCACTGCGCTGTCCTTGGTGGGATGTTATGCCTGAAATTTCATACTCTCGGCACACTCTTGACACAGTGGATCTGGGAATGTTGAATTCCCTAACAATTTCCGAAATGGCATGACCCATGCGTCTAGCTCCAACTAACATTCCGCGTTCAAAGTCTGTTAATTCCCGTCGTGCGGTCATCATCACGTCAAAACCTCTTCACATGAATAACTTGAACAGAAATGAAAGCTCTGCGAAAGCACTGCGCATTTATACCTGTTCTACGCGATGCTACTGCCATCTGAAAATTTGCATATTGCTATCCCATGACTTTTGTCACTTCAGTGTATAATATTGCTTCTATTATTATAAGCTTAAAAACACGGCAACTGTAACTTATCAAAACTATTTTAGCTTGCTTATTTACAAAACTGCATATATACAAGTTTATAATTTAGTGTTTTTCTTCAAAAAATAGTTTATCAAAAGAGATATATTCAATTTAGAACCGAAACATCTTATTTTAAAGTCTATATATCTTACTGGTTTATCTATTCATGCATTTAGAATAAAAGTTTTTTGTAACAAAGCAATTATATATTGCTGACCATCCAAAATGCAACACCCTGAAGAAATATCTACAACGGGTGAAATTCGCATCAGGCATATATCTTGATAGAGAATACAGATGTACAGCGTTTTAGTGGAAATACGCCTCCACATACACGCTCTATTTAAAAGATGAACAAAAGGCACTTATTACTGAAAGTCCCAGTGGGGACAGGGTTAGTGGGAATCTTTTGTTATAGCTAGAAGAAAAATATTCTCTTCAATTGAGCTCGTTTCTCAGTATGGCAAAAGAAGAAAAAATTGCAAGATCCGAAAGCGAAGTATCCTTCAGAGAAATTGGTGCATATGTCAGGTGTAATCAAGCCATAATAATGCAGTTATGGGATCGATGAATGCAGGAAGGAAAAAATAAATTATTGCATTATTGTACACTGAAGTGACAAAAGTCATGGGATAGCAATATGCAAATTTTCAGATGCCAGTAGCATCGCGTAGAACAGGTATAAATGCGCAGTGCTTTCATTTCTGTTCAAGTTATTCATGTGAAGAGGTTTTGACGTGCTGATGACCGCACGACGGGAATTAACAGACTTTGAACGCGGAATGTTAGTTGGAGCTAGACGCATGGGTCATGCCATTTCGGAAATCGTTAGGGAATTCAACATTCCCAGATCCACTGTGTCAAGAGTGTGCAGAGAGTATGAAATTTCAGGCATAACATCCCACCATGGACAGCGCAGTGGTCGACCGCCTGCACTTAACGACCGAGACCGGCGACGTCTGCAAAGAGTCGTAAATTCTAACAGACAAGCAATACTGCGTCAAATAACCGCAGAAATCAATGTGGGACGTACAAGGGACTTGTCTGTTAGAACTGTGCGGAGAAATTTGGCTTTCTTGGGCTATTCCAGCAGAAGACCGACTCGAATGCCTTTACTGACAGAACGACATCGCTTGCAGCGACTCTCGTGGGCGCGTGAGCATATCGATTGGTCCCTAGATGAATGGAAAACCGTGGCCTGGTCCGATGAGTCGCGATTTCAGTTGGTAAGAGCTGATGGTAGGGTTCGAGTGTGGCGCAGACCCCACGAAGCCATGGACCCAAACTGTCAGCAAGGCACTGTTCAAGCTGGTGGTGGCTCCGTAATGGTGTGGGCTGTTTTCTCATGGCATGGACTTGGTCCTCTGCTGCGACTGGACCGAACATTGACTGGAAATGCTTATGTTCAGCTACTTGGAGATCACTTGCAGCCATTCATGGACTTCATGTACCCAAACAACGATGGGATTTTTATGGATGACAATGCGCCATGTCACCGGGCCTCAACTGTTCGCGATTGGTTTGAAGAACATTCTCGACAATTCCAACGAATGATATGGCCACCTAGATCGCTCGACATGAATCCCATGGAGCATTTATGGGACATCATCGAGAGGTCTGTTCGTGCCCAAAATCCTACACCATCAACGCTTTCACAATTATGGACGTCTATCGAGACAGCATGGCTCAATATTCCTGCAGAAGACTTCCAACGACTTGTTGAGTCCATGCCACGTCGAGTTGCTGCACTTCGCCGGGCGAAAGGAGGGCCGACACGATATTAAGAGGTATCCCATGACTTTTGTCACTTCAGTGTATTATTATTAATGAACTATTGCAACATCCCTGTTGTACCATTGCAAATGTGGACGATCATTTTTTGCTCATGGTACTAATGGTGAAGCAAAAAAGTAGAAAGGAAGCTCAGAGTAAGAAAGAGGATCATTTGTGCAAATGCTCGCAGTCAGAACGTACCATTCGATGTCATTTTTAGTCCTGAGAAATTTCAGCAAGGCGTCCATTGTTGCAATTATTGTTTCTAAACCGCAGGTGTTTGCATAGGGTATGATGTCATAGAAACCAACATGAACAATCGAATAGCTCGATATTGTCTTTTCAGACGAAGGACTATTTGACCTTCAACATCATATCTGTTGTATTTGAGTTTGGTGAAACCTAGTTAAGAATTCTTAGTTGAATAATTCTTGCACTATGCATTGCATACCGGTCATTCAAAGAGCATTACAGTATGCGGTTTGGTCTGGATTTTAATACCGCAGCCCCATGATACACATTGCCGGTGTACTGAACAGCCTGCACTGCACTATTTAAGATTTTGGAGACTGTTGTCTTGCCTTACTATTATGACTTGCCTGAAGTTATATTTCAACAGGATTTTATTGACCGCATGTAGCACTCACTGTTCAGAAATTCTTCTTTGCATTGGCCAGATTGCATTTCCCATTCTCCCGATGTCTTGCCCATCAAACACATTTAGTCGAAGTGTCGCAAACAATTAATCCATCAAACACCATTCTGTCTGTTGAGTGTTACACCAGATCAACTTTGGCAACGTGAAGCAGCAATTTCATTCAATGCTAAGTAGTGTAGCAATAGCTGTTGCTTGCCATGACAAACACATGGCATACTGATTTCTTCATTTTTCTCAATTAACGGAGGCTATATTTTCAATTATTCTATCTTTGTACCTTGTGTTATAATAAAGAAGGTTTATTTCTGTTTCATGCCCATTTTAGTGTTGTATTTTGCATAGCCAGCAGTATATTGTTTATAAATAAATATTTTACTATGATGATTTCTTTTTTTTTCTTTATTATGCCAACAAAAAGTAGATATCTAATTAAAATAATAATTTTTCTCATTTTCTTACAAAATAAATAAATAAATAAAAGTTTTGCTATACATAAAAATGTATTAAGGAATATTTAAAACAATAATATAATAACAAATTTTTATTTGTATTCTATACTTTTGTTACCAATATCTTCAATAATTTTGGCTTACAAAATTTAAAAATTGTAAGTGTTTTTTAAATTATTTAAAAAAATTTTATTTAATATTTATGTTTTTATTATTTATTACATATCTGTATTATCAATTATATAATTATATTTTTATATTATTATACAATAATATTTCTTTTATTTATGGCATAAAATAAAATTTAAGAAGCTCTTTTTTTGTAATTTCAGTATAGTTAAAAATAAATCAAACTTGACTCTCTGTATCTTCACTGGTGTTTCGTAGTAAATGTACGTTGTATCAAAACATAAATAAAAAAAGTCATTTTCTTTTCGAATCTTTCTTCATCCCCTCCCAAAAGAGTTCTTGTATGAACTGAAGTTTGTTTATCCTAACTTTTATTTTCTTCCCACTGTAGAAGCCTTTCCGTAATATTTATTTTTCTATTGTAGTATCCTTAATAATTATTGACATTTGCCTTACTTCTTTTCGAAGGAAGATTTGAAAGAGTTCAATGCATCGGTTTGGATTTTTCACAATCTTTTTTTTTTTTTCGTTTAGAACTTCGCTTTTAAAATTTCCAGTCATTTATATAAGAAAATATTCTTTATGAAATCAGTTAAAATAGAAAATAATAATAATTATTATTCACCTCATTTCTTTCTTATTCTATAAATAAACATATATTAATAGGTAGGGTCAAAATAAGGTTTGATAGTCTGCCTGGTCAATAGCAAGTTGGTTTCTTGAATAAAGACAACCAGTTTCGAAATTCTAACTAAAAGCTCTTCTTTCAAAATCAGAGTTCGTCAGAATAAATCTGTCAGCTAGAATGTGTTTCGTTTAGACTCAAGGTTTAGTTTGTCGCTCTACGGTCATCTTGTGCACATGTTAAGCAGACCGGGACCTACTGTTAAAATGAATTCCGAACCACTAAGAAATATCCATGCCACTGCTAGGATTCGAACCTGAAGCCTGTAGTACAAACGGACCAGTGCGCTAGTTACTTGGCCATCAGGCCGCTTTGACTCGTGAAGTAAGAAACAGCAAAATCATTATTTGAAGTGTTCATTAAAATTTCTCTGCCGCATTGTGGATAAAATTATGTGCATTTGGTCTCTCTTTATGTCTCCTGAGTAACGCTATTTCTGCTACATACCAACCATTCTATTGGCTAGTAACTTAGGTCAAACTGGCTAGCATTCGAAATTAACAATATCAACTATCAGTAAGCAAATTCGATTTATACAATATTAAACATTTTAATTTTCGATTGTTACACATTTCCCGCTCTATTTTATAAAATGTTTTCTGTCAAATTATCCAAAAATAATTCATTCATATTGATAAATAATTACTTTTGTAGAGATAAAATACCTTGTACAATATTACATCGACTTTCATAGCAAAACTCTCCAACGTGAATATTTGTATCCTTTTTATTATATTTTCATGGCAACATTTTTATGACTCAATGCAAATTTCAAGAAAAAGTGTATTTTAAGAGGTTTTACCTTCTCTCTAATTATTGTAACTAAGCAGATTTAATGATTCAAGGGTCTATTAAATTTGTAAAAATATTTAATATGAAACAAGAAATTATTTTATAAGAACATTAACATATAAATGATATATTTCTTTACTTCTAGTTATTATACTAATTCATTAAGAAGATTGACTTATAATGAATGTATTTTTCTGTCTCACAACAAGAATCTTTAGAAAGCAATCGCAAATGAAACAAATTATTTTTAACGGAACTTGTAAATAAAATATTAACAAATGTGTTTTGTATTTAATATGAAGGAACAATTTTTTTGACTCTGTCATGTTGAATTAAACTTAGGTGCATTTTTTATTAGCATTCAATCATTCATGATAATTCGAAAATGGATGCTTCGCTGGTTATTTATGCAACATTTACCAGAGAAGAATTTCTGCAACTTACAGATCTTCAAATATCTTAACTGTTGTTATTGCTAACTGTGAAAAAAATAACTTCTTTAATGCAAGACTCCTTTACACTCATGTAGATAAATTAAGTAAAAATTCTAATCAGAAATCCTTTCATAGAAGAATGTTAGTCATTATATTCAAATAAACTATTTAATGTAATCAAAGTTTACTTTATTAAATTTTTGTTAAAATTATTTTAAGAAAGTTTATAAAATTATTTTTTGTAACATGCAGCTTTTTACAAAAATATTTCACCTCTTCATTTAAATTCAATGCATTATTTTCATTATTACAATTGCATAATATATTAATTTGTCCAATATGTTCAGAAGAATTCATATAATTAGTTAGTTAAAATGTATATTTATATGTCGTCCATTACGATGCAGCATAATAGTGGGTTTTTTTTTTTTTGATGTTGTTGTTTCTTATCCCACTTGGTAGACAATAACCTCTAAACCAAGTCTAAGAACCCGTATGGTCTCATGGAACTAGGGAAAGGGTTCTGTTGTGATGAAGCTCCCATAGGTAGAAGTCTGACTTGTCTCCGTGATGCTGAAGGAGGGCAGTGCCTTCAGGGAGTACTTTTAGGTGAACTACAGCTTATTTGCGTATCATATAAACTTCCACCAGATAGTCCTGATTAACGCAACAAGATGCTGAATATCACAAACGCCATCGAAAATCCTCGTTTTTGAAACAGTGTCTACAACAAAGCCGCCAGCGGAATGAACCTCCGCCCTAATGCTCATCAACGGATCGCCACTGAACCACGAGTCGGGCCAACATAATAGTACATGTCTCTAGTGATTTCATCATATGACTAGCGTAAAAGGAATAACGCAATACTGAATAAAATATATTCTTCTATAATTCATATGAATATTGAAACTATATGATTAGTCAATAAAAGAAAAAACGTAAATATTTAATAATTATATTTTAATATCAAAAAAAATTTAAATGCATCAGCTTTCTATTATGCAATTTTAGGCACATAATTGTTTAATCCTTGATGACATCTTAATATAATTATAGCCTCACTGAAAAGGGAAGTTTTTAGCTACTATCCAAAATAACATCACATATTGCAAACAATAGAAATACTTAAGTGATTGCAAGCCTTAGATTACCGATGCATTTGTTAAAAAAATAAAGTGGCATTTTTTGTAACATAAAAATAATATTTAGCTTTATAAGAATTTTAATGTCAGCAACAGTTTTATTCAAATTTGTTATCTGAACTCACTCTAAATTCAGTACCAGAGCAATAATTAAATTATTGTAAGCTCATTGTTTAACCTCAATAAATAATAACTAAATGCAGTTTTTATGATTTTTTAGTGATTAGTATCATAAACATGCTGAATTTTTTTTTGTCACAAATAATTGAAATTAATGCAAATTAAAAAAACGTCGTATTCTCTTCAAAAATGTCAAAACCTCATCTACACGGAATACCAATCCCGAGATATTGCATTCTTCTGAAATACAAACCTGAGCAAAACCAACATAAAGTAATTCATTCTTGGTACAAGTATTTCAATTAGCATACCATTAACTTCCAATTACAAGGGACCAACTTCCCGGTGTTTGCTAAATTACAAGACGTTATTTTCTAAGGGAAAATAACATCTCATAACTCTGGGAAATTCAATTTAGGCTTCATGTAAAAGGGAGGTTGTAACCACAGTTTAAAGGTACTTTTTCATTTTTTTCCCTACCTTTATTATTATGAAGAACAAATTACCATGCAGACTCATTGCAAATTATGTTTCCATAATTGGAACCTCCATTAACTATTCTTGTGATATGCATTTTTTTTCTTCTTTTTGGCTCTTGAATAAAGTTTAATCCGGGATCATTTACTTCCATTTACTTAACAAAACGATTTTCAAAGGATTCCGTTTTTGGTTATCTTCCAGTGTTCCTTAATTTCATTTTTGGAAAAAACTATCTGTGTTTAATAGCCGCTTAAAGGAATTTATGCAAAAGAATCACATTAGTTCAGCGTTATTTATACACAAGAATCTAACAGATATTTTAATTGGTCACATTATTTAGGGCAAATGTATATAGGGGTAATTAGATATATTAAAATAGTATATAGAATAATACATAATATCAAAGCTAGATTAGATCCATGTAGAAAAAATACGGCTTTTCAATGTAAAATGCTATAGAAATTATAAAGGATAAAGTCTTGTGTGTGTCTTGAGTCTTTGTGAAGGATAAAGGACGTTGGCATGAATTGACAGTTATGAAATATAACTAATAGACTTACAAAGTATCCGTATACTACTTTGACAACATAAGAAGCATGATAATATCCAACAAATGAAGAATATTCTCTATGGTACCAAGAGCTACGTCCCATTCGGTCAAAAAAAAAATTAAATTTAGATAAGTTGAACTTTCAATAGTAAATAATAATAATAATTGCCTTTGAGATTCGAGAAAACATTCAAAATAAATGCTGTAAGTGGCGTTCATGGATAGTGCTGCAAAATCTATGCCAGCAATAAATATTAGATGATATAGAAATTATAAAGAATGAGGACTTAATTAGATAAATCTAAGAGGGATACGGGACTTTGGAATGAATTGATAGTTATGTAATATAGATTTATGTAATATAGATGATAGACGGTGTTCTTACACTATTTTGACAACATAGAAGCATGATAATGTCCATCAAATGAGCAATATTTTTTATGGTACAACAGTTCCACCACACTCGGTCAGGAAGTCTTACATTTAGATAAGTTAAGTTGCATAAAATTAGTTTTCTGATTATTTTATGAATGATAAATGAAAGTAATATTAATATAACTGATTCTAATTTATACATTTCTTGATTTTTACTTATCAAGAAATATTCATTGTAAATCCAGAAATGGATATAAGAAATAAAAATCAAGTCGGTTTGTATGTGATTATTTTTTGGACCTGATTCGTAACATGCACATTTCAATTACCATTTTTAGTAAAACAATGTCAGGGCTGATGATCTTTCTTTAAAAAATGATAAATAAATTAGAATAGAAATGAAAATAAAAATAGAAGTTATAAAGAATGAGGACTTAATTAGATAAATCTAAGAGGGATACGGGACTTTGGCATGAATTGATAGTTCTATATATGTAATATAGATGATAGACGGTGTTCTTACACTATTTTGACAACATAGAAGCATGATAATTAAATTCAATTAAACAAAATGTTTACTTAAAAACCCTAGTTTAAGGTACAGGTTATTGGATTGCTTGTTAAAAATCTAGAAAATAAATTAAATTTTTTTTCTTAATATTTCAAATGAGGTAAGAGGAAATGTAAAAAAAAAATGTGTTTTTAAGGAATTATTCCAAATACCTCATTATGATTTAGAAATATTTTC
This sequence comes from Caerostris darwini, assembly GCA_021605075.1. NCBI lineage: Eukaryota > Metazoa > Arthropoda > Arachnida > Araneae > Araneidae > Caerostris > Caerostris darwini. Next base: position 881,769 of record BPLQ01015322.1, read on the forward strand.
AATAACGTAAAGCTGTAAATAGTTTTATTTCATAAAAATAAAAATAATCTCTTACATTTTAATTCAATGATTACCTAATAAAGATATTATAAAATTGAAGTAACATTCTTCTAAGCATTATGATGTTTTATTTCACAAAAATGTTTCATAGGATGACAATTTTTAATACAAATAAAATTTTAAATCCTACATGTCTTGCTGGGCACCATAAATCGGAGAATCTCTGAAAGAAAAAAAGTTTGTAGAAACTGCGTTTGACACAGACAACTCCTAATCCGTAGTAGAAAAAAATGTGTTGAATTCACCTTTTGTAAACATGTATTGCATCTCACATTTCCTGGACATTTCATTCCAATTTAAGTCCTTTTTTGAAAGCTGTTTTCAATTGGTGAAACAGCTAAAGAAGATCCACGAGAGATTTGGTGGATTTATTATTATTTTTTTCATCTTACTTTCTCCTGAAAATTTTTCTGGAAAATAACTGGAGCATTTCTCGTTGATTCCGGAGTATCACGTGATTTAAACGGATTATCAATCGATTACACATCATCCCAGGAAATCAATTTGCATATTCATGATAACTCAGTCACAGCTGGCTTTTTTACTATCGGAGGGTCTCCCAAATGAAAATTAAATGGATTTCTTATCCAATTTTGCATAACATTTCTTTATTGATGTAATTTCATATATCTGTATTCAAAATGAGTATTTCGTTTTTAAGTAAATCAATAAAAAGAAAAGCCAAATAATTTATTCTTTCAGTTGTATGTATTTCTGCATTCAATTTATTTGATAATCAGTTTTTCCAGCAAATTCTTCTATTGCAGTTATGAAGTTCAATGAATTTCGTTGTATTTTTTTGTTTAGTTTAATATTATTTCCGCATCAGTATAAACTGTCTTTGCATATTTAATGAAAGAAGTTGAAGTTTTATATCCTTAACTTGAAAAACAACTTTACCTTTAAAAATAATATGCAATGAAGTCATAAAGTAGATGAAAAATGAAAAAAGTTCCATAAAACTTTAAACACCTTATTCAGGATTTTTTAACTTTTTTTTTTTGCAAACTATTCTTTACAAAATGAAGTAGTGATAAATTTTATTATATAATAAAATTTTATTTTTCTCTTTAAAATATGCAACTTATCTTAAAGCATATATATTTAGTAATATATAAATATTTAGTAATATATTTTTGTCTGCTATGCTAATTATTCTTGTTTTTAAAGGTTTTTCTGGTAATATGGGAAACTAATAAAATTTATGAAATCTTAAATTTGTTATTCCTTACTTTATTAATTTTCCAAGCATTTTAATTAAGCTTTAATCTTAATAAAACCTATATAATATATTAAGTATATTAGCTTCTTTATAAATTTCAGAAATACATTTAATTTCAATAAATTTAAGTATAATATTTTTTTTAATTAATTCAGTAAAATGTGATGTAAAATTATTTTTTAATTTTAAAAAGGATAAGACAGTATAAACTTAAAATTGCGTTTATTTTAACTATTACTACCCAGTGCTTGAAAATTTTAAATTATCATTTAATTCAATTTTTAGTAAAGAAAAAAAAATGTGAAATATATAAATATAAGTCCGACGATCCATGGATGTTTGTCAGTGGTTCGGAATCCACTTTAAACCGTAGGTTCCGATCAAATAGTATCGTAGCGCGCCGGGGGGGGGGTAGTTTTACTCGGTGCTGTAGCATATCTTCAAGCTACACGTGCCTCCTGTAGCGCTGGAGTAGCGCTAAATGAGTAACAGTGGTTCAGCACTTGCTTATGACATAAAGATTAACGGTCTCTGCATGGTCAGCTAGCTGCATTAGAACAACAACATATTTTGTATATTTTATAAATTAATTAAATTAATATGTTTTATATTGTAATTAATATATTTTATTTTATTTAAAATGATATTTATTTTTGTATTTATTTTATTATATTAAATGTATTAACCTTTTTTAAAATTTTTCATATTTCTATGCACAAAGAGGGAACGTAGCTTTAATTCCAACAATTTTAAATTAATTACGTTGTTTTTCTTTTTTTTTATGTTACTAGTTATGTTGAACTATTATAATTTACTATTATAGTTTACTGGTATGATATACTAGTTATGTTGAAAGTTGTCAATTATTATGTTATATTGCTGATATTGTTATCTTACTGTTAGTGAGTAAAATATTCTAAACTTTAGGTGAAATTTTACCGCATATTAAAGTTAGAAAATAGATAATTAAATGAAAATTAACTGAAAATTCAGATTTATGACTTTATATAATAGTTATCTATTTTGGTATTACATTTTCTACAAAGAAACTAATGAATATCTGTATTGGTCATTTCAGAAAACTAATATTTAATCTTTTATTTGTAATAAAAATTAAATTATTTTTCTGTATTGCACTTGCCGTATTGCAACCATTCTTAGAGATTCACTGAAACAGATATACAAATGATTCATGCCATTTGCTTAAAAAATCACGCCAAGACATTATCCTCTAGAGAAGAGGAAGAATCCCCATTTAGGCGATAATGATGTGATGGATCGTAACGATAAACCGCGAAATGTGAGACGACGACGCTGAGCAACAGCGACTTGCTACATTCGGAAAATCTCCCAACCAGTAAAAAGAAACGAGTATCTCATGAAGATAATCAAAACAAACAAAATCAATACAGTCAAAAGGGACTAAATATTATACGCATAGTAATTGTAAAGTCTGTTCATATTATTATTGTTTAAATAATACTGATTGCACAAATGTATCTTAAATAAATTTAATTACATTTTTGTCTGAAAATATTTTAGCAGTGTTTGAATTTTTTTTTAATTCTCTTTACGTCAAATTCGAAATTCAAATAATCTTCAAACAATAAGCGTCAATTAAATAAATAGTTTTCGTTTGAAAATGTAACTACATTTTCAATAATGCAATTTCATACAAAGAAGACTGGGACTGGGCCCTGATGGCCGAGTATCTAGCGCGTTGTGGGTGTAATGTTATTCACGTCCGTAGGAAATCTTCAAGCTACATGTGCCTCCTGGGTAGTGCTAATTGAGTAACAGCGGTGCATCCCTTCCTTATGGTATAAATATTAACTGTCTCTATATTGCCAGCTGCATTAGAAGAACAACACAAAGAAGACTAGCTAATGAAATAACTTCCGTGGAACTATATTAAAATACATTTAAATTAAAGTTTCTATCCTGAAGATTTACATTCTTTCTTTAACAAATATAAAAGTTGCTAAAATATTGTCTAAAAGCGTAATTTCCCCACGCACATTTCAGGAAAGTGGTTCATTGTTTTACAATATTTTAGCCAAATCTAGATAATTCAATTTTTTTGTTGTGTTTCCAAATAATTATGCGAGGATTACTTTTCCTATCAATAAAATGTACTTTTTTATATCTAAGAATACTTTATATTTGGTTTTTACCAATATTATTCTTTGAATTATTTCAATAGTTTTCCACACAGAGAATGAATAGAATTAAAGTTCTATAAATTCTTAGAGATAATTATATAAATTTTATGCACATTAAAAAAATTAAAAATTTACCTGAATATAAATAGTAAATATAGAATTTTTTTACTTGCATTTTAAAATAAAATGAAGTCCAAAAATAGAAAAAAATATGACTTTTTTTGTGCACAAATTTCTTGAACTTATATGCAATATTATTTATTTAATATTTATAAGTTTTGTGTAGCCAAATGTTTTTAACTACGTCAAGATCAACACTATCAATTTAATAAGAGTTAATCAATACCTATGTTTTATTACATTTAATGCAATGTCAAAATATAATTATTATATTAAATTTAATGTAACCGATGAGATTATTGAATTTTGAAAACTTGTCTTCCTAATATAATATTAATTTTCTATAGTTTTATATCATTAAAACCCAAAAGGTGATATTTAAAAAACTGTCATTTTTTTGCTTTAAATTCATCAACATTCGCAAAAGATATGAATTCTTATTTGTGGTCAACAATATGATAATATTATGTGGATATTATTTATTTCATATGGTTAGCAAACCAGTAATTTCAGCTTATTACTTAAAGAGCCTAGATAAACCATAAGCAAGATTCCAATTAAATTTTTTGCATTTATATCATAAAGCTAAATGCATATAAAGTACATTCAATACAGAAGTCCAATATAGTAAGTTTATAAAACATACTATAATATGTGTGTGTTAAGTATTCGGAATGTCTTTCTATTTAAATCATATACTTTACGTCTAAATGTTTTTTCAGATTCCAATGGTTCAAAATGGAATGCAAAGCATGTTTTCGTGACCTCATAAGATCTGGAAGAAAAAATTTCTATTTTTAAATTCCAGAAGATATATCAATTTGAAACGGAAAATATCAGTAGCAAACCATTTGTATTCCATGACTATTTAACTATTCCCTCCAGATATGTGTATGGTAGAGAAGCCGAAATAAAGAATCGTCATTTCAAGCTGAAGTCGCCATGCTCATTGTAACCGGAATTCGAGCTGCATACTTAAAAGTATAAAAATGTGTTTTTTTAACAAACGCAAAAACCGTAAAAGGTTTATTTCTTTAATCTTAAGGTCCCATTTGGTCTTCAATTTATTTAAAATTCCCTGTTCGTTTAGACTGCCGCTTCACGCATGGTATAGCAAAACAAAAGCAATTACACTGAAGTGACAAAAGTCATGGGATACCTCTTAATATCGTGTCGGCCCTCCTTTCGCCCGGCGAAGTGCAGCAACTCGACGTGGCATGGACTCAACAAGTCGTTGGAAGTCTTCTGCAGGAATATTGAGCCATGCTGTCTCGATAGACGTCCATAATTGTGAAAGCGTTGATGGTGCAGGATTTTGGGCACGAACAGACCTCTCGATGATGTCCCATAAATGCTCGATGGGATTCATGTCGGGCGATCTAGGTGGCCAGATCATTCGTTGGAATTGTCCAGAATGTTCTTCAAACCAATCGCGAACAGTTGTGGCCCGGTGACAAGGCGCATTGTCATCCATAAAAATCCCGTCGTTGTTTGGGTACATGAAGTCCATGAATGGCTGCAAGTGATCTCCAAGTAGCTGAACATAAGCATTTCCAGTCAATGTCCGGTCCAGTCGCACCAGAGGACCAAGTCCATGCCATGAAAAAACAGCCCACACCATTACGGAGCCACCACCAGCTTGAACAGTGCCTTGCTGACAGTTTGGGTCCATGGCTTCGTGGGGTCTGCCCCACACTCGAACCCTACCATCAGCTCTTACCAACTGAAATCGTGACTCATCGGACCAGGCCACGGTTTTCCATTCATCTAGGGACCGACCGATATGCTCACGTGCCCACGAGCCCGGGAACTTACTTTGAAACACTGATTTGCTGCACTGATGAAAGAAAAAGGCATATGGACTTTATCGCGAGTGTCAAATCGGTGATCAGGACAAATCTTGGGACTCTCACATTTGCTTTAACATTGCTTAGTGGTTGGCTCAACAGAAAGTCACAACAAATGTCATTTACAATTCCAGGGGTATGGAGGGATCAAAGGCCACTCCATGAACTGCTATTTGAGGAATACAAAAAAAACCACTTCTTCACTTTTGGAAACCTAACCTTTTCTTCCCTTATCAGGCCTTTTCTTCACAGTGGCGAGCTTCCAATCCCAGCGCCACCTGGGAAGTCAAATTTAAATTCAGAAAACTCTGCCGATGAAGATTTAAAATTAAGTCTAGAAAAAGACAAAAATGAAGACCCAAATTTTAATGAAATATCAACAGAACCTCGTTTAATAAAGTAATCTGAACTCAATTATCAATTATCAATTATCAATAAGATAATTGTTAATTAACTACAATATATATTCCCACTATTATTTGTTTTTGTCAACAAATTAAAACTGACTTAGTATTCAAATTAGTTTTAATTTGTAAGATAATGTAATACTTAAAAAAAATGTAATTGCTAAGGTATTTAGCCTCTATTTAAAACGAAATGTTCATTAAAATTTGGAATTATTATTATATATAGTGTATGATCCTTAATTTTACATTTATAATTAACAAAATGCATGCTGAAATATCCTTTCGTCAGTTTTGTTGAATCTAGTTGGGATACATTACCATAGTTTAAAGGGCTACACATATTTATTTCATAATTTAATAAAATATATTAAACTGCAGTGGATAAACAAATATAAAATTCATCCACTCGCGTACCAGCCTGTAGGAGGATTCATGTTTGACCGATTGGCAGCCTCCCTTTGCAGTTACAATGCAAACAATTACAAACAATGTTACAAATACAAATTCACCAACGATAAGAATCAATGGCGAATTTGACAACGAGTATTAAAGTTTCACATCGATAGTTACTATATTTGCCGAGGGTTTACTCTCCTACGACACACAAATGAGGGCCAGTTATCCCTAAAGGACCTCCCGGAAGGGAATGCTTTCCAATCATTGTGCATGCATGGGTTGTATAAAGTGAAACACCCGGTTATCGAAAATTGTGTTTGTATTTTACAAATTAGATGTAAAAATTACATAATAATTTTTCAATACATAAAGATTTTATGGTATCACGAAGAAAACAGCTTTTATTTATTAAATTTAATAGCATAAAAAAATATTTTAGATACATTTATTTAATTTTTTTTTTTAGATATTTAATATAAAAACATAAATTTATGCTTATGTAATGAAAATACGAAACTATAAAAGAATAATCAGAATCATTATAAAACTAATATTTCATGTTTCGTTTAGCATGAAATATAATAATCATTACCTTGCCTTTTCTTTCCATATGAGTATGATTTTCACTTATATGTATATACTGAAACTTTTAAAATTTTGAAATACATTAATTTAAAGAAAACTTTCTGTTATACGTGCTACGGATTGTGAACTATTTCATTAAAAATATTTAAATTTTGAAAAAGAATATTTATTAATTTATTCATTCAATAATTACAAATTTTTTCTCTCGTAGAAATCATTTAATATTTTAAGTATTTCTTTATCTACCAGAAAAGTTTCAAAATTTTTCTAAAATATTAGACATTCTGACGAAATAAAATTTTTCTAAAATATTAGCCGTAAGGCTTTGATGTTCTGGCGCGAAATAAAGCATCGTGGCCTTTGTAATTCCGTCTAACGTAATACGTAAATAATGATTGCTTTAAAATATTGTACAAAATGTTTTTAGAAGTTTGCTAAATTTTAATATCCCTACTTAACACTTTCTAAAGAATGAAATATGAATATTCATGATATTTATTCGAAAATTAAGTTAAAAAATATCCATTAATTTTGTATTGAGTTATTTTAAAAAGAGTGTTATTCAATTTTCCGTAAATATAATCATTTTAATCCTTATTATAACTTTTCTGACATTTTGTAAGAGAAGCCTTATTTTTTTATGAAATTTCTGCCTTTAAGAGTTAATAATTTTGTAGATAATAGCATTTTTGCTATTATGATATAAAGGGAAATTAATACTATGCATTTATTCAAATTAGACCTCTGTACTGTTCTTATATCTTCATAACTTACACCTTTTCTAAAGTCTAAAAATTTTGTATTCTAAAATATTTTTAATAAATGTGTAGTAAATGCTCTACTTATTTTAATCTTTATTTGTTTTACATAAAATTATTATATTATCATTCGACATAAATAAACAAAAAATATCACTTTTTCATAAAATTTGTAGTGAGACAGAATTTTATCATAAACTAAATGATATTTATACTTCATTAAATTAGATGAGATTATCAGATAATGAAAATGACGAGTAATGATGTGTATTTATTCAAAAGTTTTCTCATAATATGTATATAAGCTAAATTTAAACGTTTTATATTTAAAATGTATAAATAAGTACAAAACCTAAAATACACATAGGATTACATTATATTAAATGCCGAGTATTTTCTCACATCGTTTACTGCTAGAATGACAGATATATAGTGGGTGCAGCTTTAACCAGGATACAGTAAAATTTTTTGCCCGGTCATTTGAAAAGCTAAAAGTGTAATATTAGAGACTTTGCACTCTCATCAATTCTTCCTCAATCTGATCAACTTATTGTCATCATCAGCACAGGCGCCCTAGCTCAATTTTTTCAGGTTTCGAAGAAGTCCTTAGTTTGGAAGTCAAAAGAACTTTGCACTTGACCTCTTTACTCTCTTTCTCTTTTAATCATATTATTAATTGATGTATTATCCTATATATATTTTATTACTGTATTTTTATTTACATATTATGACATCGGTCATAAAATAACTCATTATGAGATACAGTATATGTTCAAAATATGTTTTGTGCATTTTCAAATATTTACTTTTAACTAATTAGAAGAATTATAGGAAGTAAAATATAATGTAACTAATTGGAATGCCACGTCACAAAATCTACTATATAACGTATGCAAATTTAAGAAGTGAGCCAATACTTTGGTGTATGATTTTTAAAATAATTTAAATTAAACGTTTCCTACAGATATCTATAAAACACCAGCTGAAGATAGAAAAAAGTTTGAAGTCACAAAAATGTATTTTGTTTTATCATTCATTAAAGTACAAAAATTTTTAAAAAAGTACTCTTGTGTGCGTATATATCTTCATGTCTTCGCTGTTTTAAAAATAGATCATTTAAATAACCAGAAAAACTATTCTGCTATAATAGCTTGTGTGATATAAATTATTTCAAGAAACATAATATGAAGCATTTAAAACTTAAACACTAAATACATTAGAAGCCCCATTCAAAATTCTATTTTCCAGAGCCAATTTAGAACAAGTAATAATAAAAAAAAAGGAAATACTACACTTTCAAACAAAATAATTAAAAAAATGCTTCTATTTCATCACAATTAAAATATATTGTAAAATTTAAGATTTTTGAATTTAAAAAAAACTTTTGTGATTTAATATATCTTATTTTAAATAATGACTCACGACATTTCTTCCTATACAGACTAGCCAACATTAAATTAAACAATTGCTGAAAAAAATCCATTCAAAAATATATTTTAATTAGGAAAATTAATAAAAAAAAGAATACTCTTACAAAAAGGAAAGGTAAAAAATAACCCTGTTACGGATCATTCTATTAACAGAGTGTGATAAAACGCGCTTTCAGGGTATATACATCTCCAGAAAATCTGTGGAGAAACACAACTTAACCCTTTTGCCTCGTGCCAAAAAAACCCAGAGGTTTTGTTCTTGTTAACTTCTACAAAAGGAGAGGATACCGGCTCACATGCTATTAGCAGAACCTCCGGCACCTTCTTTTTTACTGACATTTGCATCACTTTCTCTCTTGTTTTCATTAAAGCCTTGTTTTGTTCCAACGGTGATGTCTTTTCTCACAGAGTGGCTCTAAGCGAAGGCAGCCCTTACATCGGATTAATAGCATTAGTGTTGCAGCTTAATTAACCCAATGATTCATTTCTTGTAGCACAGCAACAAAATTTGATTCTCATAAACTGTGATATTTATTTTCATCTACACCGTAAGATATATAATTTCCTTAAGCTAGTTAATGATCTTTCTATCGTGTTGTGTATAAACAAATGAATCTTCTATATAATAATATAGTTGTATATCATAATTATATATTAAAGCAATTGCGTTATATTAATCGGCTGTTCGATTTAATAATGATGTTTATTGACATGATGTATACATTATATTGAAAATTCTTTTTTAAATAAACACTATTTGAGATATTATTTACAAAAAGCACTAATCTAAAGGAATTTATAACATACATAGCAAAGAATAAAATATTATGTTTAAATAAGCGAACAGCTAGCTTTTATTACTTAATTATTATTTATTTATCTTTTATTACTTATTTTTCTCACTATTTGCTAGTTCTTATTAATCAATAAATAAATAATAAGAACTAGCAAATAGTGAGAAAATTTATTTTATCAAAACATGATTAAATGATAATCATGATGACCATGATTAAACGAAAATAAATTTGACACATAAATCTTGTAATTAATACATAAGTCTTATTTTTAATATAGAAAAAGTATTTTTTTTAATTTGGACTTAATGTGTAACTTTAAATCGTAAAAAAAAACAAATTAAATTAATTGTTTGTAAACTTGTTTTATATGTAATTTAAGATAAATTCATATCATGTTACAGATAAACTGTGATTTAATATTTCTAACTAATTTTAAAACATATGAATAGAATAAAATAATAAACTTTATAAACTAAAAGGTTTTTGTATTCTATTCAATGACTATTCTATTTATAGAATATGGAATATAGCCTAAAGAGATGGAGTTCATTTTCTATTTTTATTATTTAAGTTATTTTACACGAATGAATTTTATAAATATTTAATATTATATTTTAAGCAATAAAGTTACTACGCCAAAGAGTTAACTTTATTGTGCATATAATGCATTTAGTTTTTTTTTTATTTGCAAGTATTACAGATAAAATATTATTATTATTATATGACACAACCTTTCTTTATATTATTAAATAATTATTAATTATTTATTTAATTTACATCCTAATTACTTATTTAACGTCCTTCTTTTTGTGTTAAATTTTAAATTTTTATTCAATAAAAAAGAATAGCTTTTCATGAAATGTTATTAATTCACAGTATGCTTAAAATGGAACTTAAACTAGTTTTACTTTAAATTTTTTAAAATTTAGCAATTTTTTATCATTTTTCACGCTTTTATTAATAATAAAGTACAGCATATTTTTTTCATATTTCTAAGCACAAGAAATACCTAGAGCTTTTTTTAATAAATATTCTTATTGCTTCATTGATTTAATTAAAACAAAGAAGTGCATTGGAAGAAAAATTTACACAAGATCAGTAATTTCATGCTTACCATCACAAGAAGAAAAAGAAAGGCAAAAACTTTTTAAATGGAAAAAAATAACCGTAAAAACGTGAAGAGATGTATGTTGTCGAGATTTACCTAATAATCTTAAAAAAATTGAAATATTAGAAGGAATTTCCTAAATTCTTATTTTCCGCTAATTAAGTTCTTAGCATATTAGATGTTGATAAGTTTCTTAGAAATCCGCTGTATCTACTTTTATACTTTTTTGGGGGGTATTTCATGAAAAAGATATTATTTTTATTTTATTATAACTGTAAATAAGCATCTGTATCGCTTAAATAAATATTTCAGAATTCTGTCCATAAAAACTATCGTGTGGATGTTTTAATTTAATTTTTGAATATTATTATTACTAATAAAGGCACTTTCTATTGACATTTTTTTAAGTTTGATAATTGCTAATGTCTAACTTGGTTTATTCAGTTCTTTTAGAAATTTAGAATTTTTTTTCTTAAATGCTAAACATTTTTTTTTATTTGTATAATATAGAAAACTGTACAAAATAATTCGAATAGATTTTAAATATATTATTAAATGACTTCAAAGTAAAATGTTTTCATTGAAAGTTCACGTTATTGAGATGAAAAAAAAAGGAATTTTTGTTGAAACAAAAAAATAATGCAAAGTTCAGTTAAATTTTAAATATATGGTACTTGCATTAGGTTAATACCAAAAATACAGTATTCGTATCATGGAATTAATTGTTAAAGATTTTTTTTTTTTTATAAATAAAATATACAATAAACACATTTAAAAATTAATACCTTAGACTTTTATAATTCTTTACCTACTTAAAAAGTAAATTGGATTAATTGAAATTAACTTCGTTACAACATTATGCTAGTAAATAACATCAGTTTACAAAATTAGATTCTAGATTAAATATTTTAGTAAACTAAAAGAATATATTCTAACTGTTACAAAATTCAAACATTAATCAATTCGGTAAATCTTTTAATGCAACTCAAAAGTGGCCTATAGTATGAAGAAAAATAATTACAATTTTACTGGATTTCTTAAAAACTTTTATGTAACATTGAAAGATATTTCTAATCTTTTTTTCTTCAAAGAAATACTTTTGATCAGGAAGGAACTGCTAACCATGGCCACTGACAATTGTTTCATAACAGTGTTTTCCCTCCCACTCATAAAAGGGAAACTTGAAAACTTTTCGTTCATTTTTTTGACAACCAATTTCATTTTCGCTCGTCGTGTTGACAGTGCTGTTAAACAACATTAATCTCCTCACGCCATTTCTCCTTTTTCAAATATCCGATCGTTGTTTTCTCTTTTCGCATCAGACAAAGTTTGAAAGTAAAAGAAGTGAGCCAATACTTCTTTTCATCAAAGGGTTTACTTTGGGACTTTTATTACTTTCTTCTTGTTTTCACGTTTGGCAAACGATGTTTCCTTGAGTATCTCCATGCCATATTAAACTTTACAAACACTGAATAGCTCTTCTATGTACACATGGCCAGGTATTACATGCGCAGCAATGATTCTCAAGTTTGATTCTGCGAATCTGGGATCTAAATAGTCGCATTTGTCACATTCATTGCTTTCAGAAACGAAGAAACTTGGTGACGATTGTGACAGCTTGATTACAACTGATCATCAGTTCTGATGAAAGTTTTTTCAAGTTTTTTTTACACCAGGTCTGCCAAATGTGCTCATAGATGGCCCTTGATGTCAATATAGTTACAGTCAAGTCACGTCATTGGTGCGACTTGCTTTGTTGGCATCTGACAGAGAATTTTAACTCACAGAAACTCATAAGTTTCATACCACAACATAATTCGTTATTGCGTTAAAAATATCGAACTTTGTGCCTTGAAATTACAATTTGAAGATAGTATTTATTTTCCGTTACCGTTTGAAGAAAGCGCAGTAGAATGATATCGAATGCTTACTGTGGACATGCTATTGATAAATCACAGTGCTTTGAATGGTTTGTGGAATGGAATGGAATGAATTTCAAAAGTGCAATTTTTATGTGAGAAACTAAAAAGAGTCTAAGGCTAAGACTCTAAGAAAAAGTCTATGACTCTTATATTTTGAGTAATTAATAATATGTATATTACTACTTACTGCATTCATTGAATGTATGTACACACTCTTTAAAAATATTTTTATATATGTATGTAATGTTTCAATGCATGTATATAACATAGAAACATTACAAAAGTGGGGAAGAAAAAAAAAACTTTAACACTTTTTTTTTTTTGTTTATTAAAAGAACCTTTTCGAAAAAAAATGTAAAGAAATTCTTGCTTTTTCATTTTTTTTCATTTAATTTTTTCATTGAAGTCCAATAATTATTTTTGAATAACGTGGCTTAAGAAGGATCAATAAAATAAAAGTTTATTCAAAACACGTTTTTGCAAAAATATAAACAAAATCGACAGATTGATATGAAAGGCTAAAATTATCGATTATTTTAGTGTCGTACTCAAATTGGTCTTTAATAATCCATTTTTATTTTTTATATCGAGCAAAAAAAATGTAAATAATGCTTTTCATAACAGTAAAAAAAATAACGTAAAAGTAAAAGAACAATATATCATCATAAAAAATTTATTTTAAAAGAAAAAGCATTGCTCTGAATAATTCATATCTTTAACTAGTTCATGAATATTAATATACAATTTAGTGGTGTGTTTTCTTAAAGGAAAAAAAAGACATTATATTTATAAGGTATATATAATTATTCAAATAAATTTGTCTCAAATTGTTGAGTAAAAATATATTTCAGAAATAAACTTTTGGATAATAAGACATATCCTAAAATGTATACATATAATATATTGTTTTGTAGTGCAATATAATATTTCGTGCTTTTATTTGGTTACATATAATATTTAAATTCTTTCAAATGTTTTACAAGTAAAATATTCATATTTAGGAATATTTATTACATTAGCCTCAATATTATTTTATGTGATGATTTTCAGAATTTCTAAATAACACTTCGAACATATATTATTTTTTTTATTTTAAATGCAGCAAAGTGAATTTATTTTCACAATAAATTATGCACATAATTACACTCTGTTAAACATCTAAAATTCCATTTCAAACTTTCTGATCAATTTTAGGATTACATTTAAATTATTCTACTTAATAATTCTATGAATTTAGTTTACAATTTTCAGATATTCTTACAAGTTTTCTGGGACTGTACCTATATCTTATAGCAGTAGGACTAGATAAATACTAACTTATTAATTTATAATTTGCTTTAAAAATTATTTAGTACGATGGTTTTACTGTAAAATAGCTGCTAATTAGATCATTTTTTTTTAAAGTCCTAACAATACAAATCAAAATATTTTTCGTATCTATAAACAGGATTATTCATATTTGTGTTCTATTTTAGCATAGAAGAATTATGTTTTTCGAATTTTATGATTGTTTTTGAATATTTTTAGTTTTCGATTCTAAAAATTCTTTCTAGCATTTTCAGAAATTATCTGGAATAGAAACTATTCCCATTTATTTTCACCGATATAAGTGTCCAAAAAAATTTAGACGAAGCCAATCTGTTCGTCCGAAAGTCTAGCCTTAAATCTTCAGAAAACGAGACAGGAGTTACGAAAAAAAAAAGTTACATCTGTGTGACCCAAGCGAAACTGGACAAGAGTTTCTCGGAATCTGGTAACGACAATTTCAATGGAATGCCAGAACTATCTATCTGCACCTCAATTTCAAACCGAATTTCTGACTTGGACTACGAGGTACATGAGATTATCAGGTGTATTTAAAGCATTCAGTTACAGCTGTTCTACCCTTAAATTTTTTTTAAATCTGAGAGCTACTATATATGGCAAAATTAAGTTTCGAAACTATTTGAATACTATGAAAAGCCATTCATGTATTGAAATTCTTCCTTTGTCAAACTGAGAAACGTGTGTTGAAAATATAATTAAATTGCATCTAAAAATATAAAGAAAGCTATGATTTTATTGTGATGCTCTGATATATGGTATTGCTTCTATTATTATAAGCATAAAAACACGCCAACTGTTACTTATCAAAATTATTTTAACCAGTTTATTTATAAAAATACATATAAAAATACAAATAAATACAAAATGCAAATTTATAATTTCGTAGAGTATTTTTTCCAAAAAATAATTATCAAAAGAGATGTACTGTGAAATTCAGAACTGAAACATCTTATATTAAAGTCTTGACATTTTACTGGTTTATCCATTCATACAATGAAGATTATAAAGGTTTTTTTTGTAATAAATCAATTATCTATTGCTAGTGATACAAAAATGGAGCATCATGAAAAAGTATCTAAAACGGGTGAAATTCGCCTCATGGGTACTTCGATAGAGCGTACAAATGTATAGCATTTCAGTCTAAATGCACTGACTGGGAAATTACATACCACTACTTACAGGCTCTATGTAAAGGATGAACAGAAGGAAGTTCTGAAAGCCCTTTATTACTGAAAGTTTCAATGCTTTTTAAAACTTCAATACTGAAACCGCTTTTTAGTAGAAAACTTTAGTATAGCTTAAAGAAAAATATTATCATCAATCGGGCTCATTTCTCAGTAATTGCAACTTAAGAGAAAGCGGATTAACTTTCAGAAAAATTGGTGTGCATTTCAGATATAATATTTGCTACACATAATAAATGGGTTAAGGAATATTTAAAGACTTTATACGCGCTTTGAAATTTTTTATTCGTATTCTATACCTTTGTTACCAATATCTTCAATAATTTTGAAATAAAAAAATGACGATTTCTTTTATGCTTGTTAAATAAAATAAGCATGTAGCTGATAAGTCCATCTTTCAAACAAATTAAAAACCAAAACTAAGTATTGATTATTTTTAAATATTATTCTACTCGATTTTTGTTTTGAAGTACATTTTTATCCTACTGTAATTCTGACAAATTTTCATCAATAATTAATGAAAATTTTTAGAACCTTAGGATAATAAATAATGATAAAATTTTATTCAAAAGATTGGTTAATAATTTATTTAATTTCTACTACAAAAATGTTCTTCTGGAATATAAAATATTGCAAAAGTACTAGAAATTGGGATTTTGCTATTAGTTTTTTTCTTGATACATGCTATTTATAGTGTCATAGGCTATAAATACGTTAGTTCATTTTCTGAAGGATTAAAACATGGCTACTGATATTCATATTTACAATTTCTAATTTAGAGTTAAATATTTACAACTAAAAATCTGCTGTCCATACATGGTTAAACTCTTCCCAGCACGATCTGCTCCTTTGCCATTTTTCAAATTTTCGTGATCTTTCCCTTCCAGATGTTGGCAATCCGATAGCCACTGGGGAGCCAAGAATGTCCCAAAATAGGATGAGGGCATCAATTTGTTGAACTTCGCACATTTTCCTCCAGTTTCTATTGCTGGGCAT
The DNA here is from genome assembly GCA_021605075.1 of Caerostris darwini. Classification (NCBI taxonomy): domain Eukaryota; kingdom Metazoa; phylum Arthropoda; class Arachnida; order Araneae; family Araneidae; genus Caerostris; species Caerostris darwini. Next base: position 898,089 of record BPLQ01015322.1, read on the forward strand.
TGTTCCGAACATAGAAACTATACTTCCAACAGCGTGCAGTCTCTCTATCTCTCCCCGAGAACATGTGTCAATTTATTTGTGTCCCTCTAACAAAATAGATCCCTTGCTACAGTTTTACACATGGCGATAAAATAAAACAACAGAATGGAAAAAATTATATCCTAAGAAACCACAGAATCAAAATAATAATCATACAACACTGTCAGCAAGAATTAGACATACACATTTTTAAAAATTAAACCAGTTATCCATTTGTAAAAAAGTGCTACTTAGAAATTATCCAACACAGCATTAAAATAATTTCTGATAATTTTAAAATTTCCATGACTAGTTATCAATTTACATATTATTGCTATATTCCATATTCAAAAAGATGCTGCATAATATCTCAGCCCATCGCTATGTCAAGACAATTCGATGAAACTAAAGGTTTGAAGGTGAGTAAGTGGTTAAATGTAATATTATTCTTTTCTAGAGCATTCGAAATGTATTCAATCGGATTCAAGTCTAGAAATGTGCTGAATATTTCATATATATGCAACACTCTCTCCAAGAAGGTGATATTTAAACAATCAAACCCCGTGCTGTCTTGTAGAAGGAAGGAGTCAGAACGACACTACCATAAAGACAAAAAATTTTAAAAAATTGTCGTTTATATATATATATACATGTATAGACGACATTTTTTTAAACATTAAAGGCGCAGTTTGGGGACGATATACAAATCAGAGCGATATATTAATATTGTCCCCAGGATACATTTAAAAAGGTAAATACTTCTATATATAGAGATAACACAACGAGGCCAGGTATGTGAGATCTATCTGTATCATACCTATCTATACATAAACCGGTCCCATTAAATCTTTTCTTTCTTTTTTTTTGTCATAGATATTAGGATAAAAGTTAGTTTCCTACTCTCATCAGACAAATTACCTTCACGAGTTATTTTGCAAACAAAGTTTCATCAGTAAAAATCACTTTGATTTTTCTTAATTGACATACGTAAAAAATAAATAAATATTTCATTTTATTCAACATTATGTAATATCATATAACATGAATATAAAAGTATAAAAAATATTTAAAAAATGTAATAAAAGTATAATAAATTAAAACCTAAGTCAGACCAGCTATCTGTATTTTAGTGAGCCAACGAGATATGGATCTTTTCAATTGATCTTGAAAGTTAAAGTTTTCGTAACAAATAAACTCCATGCGAATAGTATAAGAATTTCACATACTGTAGTTGTACCTTTTATTCTTATAAGTTTTATTATTGAAGTAGAAAATAAATGTGTAAATTTATGTTTATTGTAAATACTCATCTCACAGACTCGCAGCCAAGATTTTGATTTAGGTGCAAATTGGAATTTTGTCTTTAGACCTAACCATTTATGAAAGCTCAATAGGTCATAATAAACTACAAGTATAACAAAGATATATGAGGTCAAAATTCACTATATTAATTAGAGTATTATTAATTTTCACATTGCACTGATTTGGTCTAAATACAATTAAAAAACAATAAAAGTAAGAAATACTGAATAAAAAATAAAAATTTAATTTCTAAAAAAAAGATGATATCGTTTACCAGGAAAAACGCCGGCCCAATTAACAAAGTTCAGCGTGATAATACTAAATATTTAACAAAAAACATTTTGTGACTTAAATTCAAATTCAAATTACATGAATAGCAATTATAAAGCTAGAATTTGTTTATTTTAGTATTATTTAATATGAAATATGCATTTTAATTAAGCACCTTATAATTTTTAATAAATACTTTTTAGCATACAAAAAGAGCTTATCATAATTTAATAATGTTTGTTGAACAATTTTGATTTTATATGCAAGTTAAAATTTCCTTGTAAAGTATTAATAAGCTATTATTTGAGTACTAGCCAATTAATAATACGTACCATTAGTATATATACAAATTTTTTTAGTTATTACTACGATAATTATAATTATTTTAAAATGAAGATCACAAAATATTTATAGCAATTAACATTTTTGACAAATTATTTTCATCTACTTTGCTATTTTTATTTCATTTAATAAAAACTTTAATTTTTAAATGTTTATTTGAAATAATGACTTACCTTTATGAAAGCTAAAGTTATGTAACAAAAAAAATAAATGCTTATTCTCCAATATGAATGCATTAAGGGATAATAATATTTGTCTTATAATACAGCTATAATATTATTAGCATTAACGAAAAATATTTTACTATTTTATCATGCTGTATGTAGTAGCAAAACATACTGTTAGCATATTAATTGAAAAATTAATATAAACGTAGTTGTTATTATAACGTGAAGTTTTATTCTCTAAAAGATTTGATACGAAAAAATCAATATAACTTCTAACATTTTACTTTTGTCAAATTTTACGAAAGAGATGATTAAAATTAAATTCACTTCGGATTTGAATTTATTAAGGAAATTGTTGAAAAACTGGAAAACATTTATTTTCTTTGAAGTAAAGTTATTTTTATTACCTTGACTTGCATAGTATAAAATATAAAAAACATCAGCCAAATATAAATGCAAATAAGAAAATGTAATTTATTTTGTGCATAGTTCAAATTTCTATTGACATTGATATAAATTGCTAACGTGTATTATACAAATCTACAAATATAAATAGTATATACTTAATAAATCCCATAGGTTCATGAATAATTTACTGAAGGAATTTGCAGGAAAATAAAAAACGTTGTTCTTAAACGGTTTGCATTTATGTAATTTCTTTATTCAAGATCCCTGGCGATGGAAAAAGAATACAAAGCATGCTTTCTATATCTCATGAGATCTTCAAGAAGAATTTAAAACCTAGAAGATTTATGAATTGAAAATCGAAGATATCAGTTGCAAAACATTTTTATTCAAAAGTTATTTAGCTATTAATCATAGAATAATAGAGGAGCTAAAATAAGAATCTTTTCAAGCTCAACTCGTTCTACTCATTGTAACCGAAATACAAAATGAATACTTACTCGGTAACAATGTGTTTCTAAAGAAATTCAAAAAGTGAACGATTTATTTATATATTCGTTAGGTCCCATTTGGCCTTTAACTCCATGTTCGTTTCGAACTCCTGTTTCACCCATGATAGAACAAAGTGATAGTAATTGCATTTTAGTTAAGAAAAAAAGATAGTTTTATATGTTCAGCAAACAAAATAGATCATTTTCTGATTCATTTACCTTAAGTCAAATAAATCACATGACAACATTACCTTGTCTGATTTTGATTTCTATCTCAATTCTTTTTTAGTTATTCCTTTTACTTAATTCCATTGTGAAAAAGAGTTATTAGCTTAATATTAGCAACCCATAACAAAAATTAAATCATATTAAGCAGTTTTAATATAAAGAATAATTAATATCATAGAAAAAATGAAAAATGAAAATAAAAAGGAAATAAAATTATAAACTATGTTATTATGTTATTAAAAACCTTTTTCCGTTGATATGCAAATAATTAGGTAATAATTAATTAACTATTTAATTTTTAATACAAAATTATTATTTGGTTTTAAATTGCTGGGCTTTCATTTCTTAGAATTATTTAAAAGGTAAAATTTAGTTTCTAGTACTTAAGACAAAAATTATAAAATTATATTTCATTAGTTGTATTTAGTATGTATTTTTTTAAAATTGTTGTCTATATATTGTTTGTATATTTAATGTTCCTTAAATGTTCTAGTCCTTTTTTGGAAAATAATAAAGGGTACAAAATACATTTTTTTCCGATAAAATGTTTTACAAACTTTAAAAAATAACATTTCTTTTACATTTAAGTAAATGTTAAGTTTCTTAACATTTTAAGTACGGAATAGTGAAAAAGAACATAATTTGAATAAAAATATTTTAATATAAATGATTTTCATGCACATATAAAAAAGCAGTTTGCAAATGTCAAAATATTCATAAATATTTATCATTGATTAGATTCTATAATATTTATTACAAATTAAATGAAATGGGACTTTTGAAAAAGACAATGGAATTATAGAGGGGAATTCTAAAGGCTGCCCCGAAAAGTGAAAATTTATTTCATGAAGAAAATATGAAAATTCTGTCTTTGAGGGTATTCATTTCAAATCGCACTGAATGCTATAATCAAATCTGATACACCCAAGTCTATTGATTAGTAAACATTGTAAGATTAGGAACTGATTATACTAATAAACTGGAAGAATACATAAAGCTAAAACAAAAGATAAATCTTATCTTGTGGTTCAACAATAGCTCAGTTCGTAGCCAGCGCTCAAGTATGGACAGGGCACAGGTTCGAATGGAGGGTTGTTTTCAAAAATGAGATGCTGCTATAGTAAATGTATCTGTCGATGCCACGCGTTAAGAGTTAGGCTTAATAATATTAAATAACTTGAAGACGGGTAAGCGGACTAAATCAAAAGTTAATGCGTCAATTCCAGCAAATTATAGGGATGAGGATAAGAAATTTGTGTACTATACTTGTATATGTGCACTATACCCAGATTCTATTTCTGACCACGTTCATTAGGAATTACAATGACATCATCAACAAGCACTGATAAATTGGTGCGGTGGATTGCAAAATTATCAAAAGACATAATAATGCGCATGCATTTAAAAATTTTGTATTAAAAAATAAAAAATAAATTTTTTTTTTCATTTCATGAGTTTAGATTAAAAATATATTAAATGACAAAGAAATGTCTATTAAAAAAAGTTTTTATTAAATTATTCCAGAAATGTCATAACAAACTTATTTCATTTTAGTAAAATACGATACATTGAAATATTTAATGCTTACAATTCTTTTCAAATAGAAGATTGATTCTTTAAATGTCCTTATTTGTTTTTATTTTCATTTTTCAAACATTAAATATTTAAAGTAGCAACTTTGCAGTCAAATAAATTATTCTACACCAACATTTAATGTAACATTTTGGCACAAGCTTATTATTTTCTTTGCTTTTAATCGAAGTAACTAACAAAAAAAGTTTTTAAAAGTGCATTTCTTATACGTTCTTCAAGTTTACATCTCACTTGGTGCTCGACAACAACGATAACACATTGCAAATGTCTTTGAATTAATTGTTAATTAGAAGCAAAACTTCCAAGATTAATTGCTTTGCATTTATAATCTGAAATTCTGCATCAACTAATTTGTTGTTTTCCCTATATCTTTAAGCAAATATTTTTGTTTCAGCCCTTTAGCAAAGTAATTTAGTATTTCTTTTATGTTATTTTATATATAATTCCTTGAACTCCATGTTATTAAAGATGGCTTAAAATTCGATGATTTTTTTACATTATAATAACAAATTTAAAAGTGATATAAATTATAAGGTCAGTATAATTCCAAGAGTATTTTATTTTTATTGAAAATGGATAACTTTTGAAATTCGTAATTAGTTATAATTTTTTTAGCATGCATTTCTTAATTTCTTATTGAAAATAATATTATAATGTTGTATTTGTTGTTTACTTTCAAAAACATTTAATTTTTTTAAGATATAAGTACAAATATTAAAACTAAAATGATTTAAACGTTTATTTCTATTATATGTACACAGCTCAAAACAATTAGCGGATATTATTATTTTAATGTTTTGGTGTCTGATATATGATGTATAGGTGTTGTAAGGTACGAGAAAAGAAGAATAAGCAACAAGCAAGGAATAATTAAATTTTATTGATGATATTTGTGAAAAATGTGCAATACATCAATTTTATACAAAAAAAAAAAAAAAAAAAAAATGGGGTTTCTCCGGTACAAATAATTTTCACTAAGAGATAGGGGTATACCGGGGTATTCTCTCCCACTCTACTAGAAAAGAATTTTACAACTGCTGAATTGTTTCTGGGGGTGATCAGCAACTCTTCTCCTTAGAATGTCCCATCCATGTCTGAGGAATATGCTGTCCAATCCCTTCGAATGATTCCTTTGTAGAATGGTGAATTGTCCACTAACTGAGCAAGATGAGCATTATCATCCATGGAAATGAATTCATCCCCTATAGCTGCAGCATAAAGGACTACAATATGTCTGAGGATCTCATCCCTATATCGCTGAGCCATTAGTGCAGCATTCCTGATAATGTACAGGTCGATGAGACCATTGATAGAAATACCGGCCCAGACTATCATTCAACCTCCACGGACATTCTGTATAGCAGGTTCCTTCCAGATGGGAATCCGCATATTGTCAAATCATACACTAAACAGAGATTCATCTGTGAAGAGATTGTTGCTCCACTCTTTTCTTCCCCATCTGAGAAACTTCTGTGCCCACCTTCTGCTGCCAACATGATGGTCCTATTTCATCGAAGCACAAACCATGGATCAGTGAGCATATAAACCCACATGGTAGAGTCTGTTTCAAACAGCCTAAACTCTGGTACCAGTAGCCCTATGAAAGAGGTGTTGCAACGTAAGTGGGGCTGATAGAACGTTTCTTCTGGCCGTTAGTGTTAAATACCGACGCTTATTTTGTGTTGTTGCAAGAGTAAGGCCTTGTCCCGATCTTTGCCAAGCATTTTCAGTTTTTAAAAACCTATTCCATAGTTTGTAACAATTATGAACAACCTTATTTAAAATATCTTGAAGTAGGAATATTCATCATCTATAAGAAAAAATTAAATTAAAAAATAATTAATACTAATATCAATATATATATATATAACGAAATAAACACAAAATCTGATAGAAAATCAACAAGAATGAACTAGAAGCACGATCACTTTCCACAACATAATGCACAACAGCATTCACTATAAGCAACTTTTACAACAAAACCATCATAGCATTCGCAATTCAAAAATCCTGAAGTGCTGTCTTTAGACTTCTAATAAGAGTTTTGATTTCAAAACCTACAATTAATAAATTCAATTGCTGCATTAACTTATATTAGCCACGATTTCTTGCATTTTCTTATAAAAATCGGGTTTTTTTGTGTGTGTTTCATTTAATTAATCGATGACTTAGCATTTCACTTCATGTATTAAGTTCATTTCTTCAATTCCCAAGCTCTGCGATCCACTAATTAGACCTCTTTTAAAGGCTATAGATGCCTGTTCCATTAGAGATGCCCGTCTATTCAAAGATATCCATTTGAGATACCTGTTCATCCAAAGAGATACCTGGACCCACCAAATCTCTCTCTTTTTCGTAAATATGATAAAGATAATAATTGATTCCTAGTTGCCTCTAGACCAATTATCTTTTGCTGACATTTTATAAAGAAAAATTCATCAGAAAAAAGTACAAGTATATTGGTTCACATTGATTGTACATTGATTTGCCAACACATTGACAAGTGCTTTTTGTATATTAATTGTACTCAAATTTACTTATGTACAAGACAAGACTAAATTTTTCATTTCGGTAGCTGATACATATAATACTGGGTATTTTGTACAAAATCATTAGGAGCCTTCTGTACGCATTTGATCTGGGTACTTATTTTCTAGTGGTTCTACATGTTGGAATTTGTAAATTTTTCAGCACAGCGCAAGGTATAACTGCTCTTGTTGTGAAACTAGTTTCTTCTTGGACACTCAGAATGAGCTTTTATCGCTGGGGTGTAAGAACTACTCCCTTCTTTGTAAATATATCTTGTAATATAATAAAGTTCAATAAATAGTGGATTTATTGATATAGACCTCTCGGATCCGAAAGTTACTGTTTAAACATCATGCTGAAACACCAAACCATTTAAGAATAGAAAACCAAAGTAATATATGGTGCACTGTTCGCGAACGGTAAGTTAAAGGTACAAGTAAACTGAAGAAAAAACACAATGAAGATTACAAGAACAGAGTAAGTGAATATAATGAATTTTATTTTATATTTTTCTCATTTAAAATTTTTTTTATTTGAAGAATTTCAAAACGAAACTGAACACGGGAGACCTTAAAACAATTTAAATTAAATGAAAGTGCTTCACGCTCAATGACTAAATTTATAAGGCGAACAGATAAATAATTAGATAAGGATGATAGAAATTCTGATATGATAATTTAACTATTCGCTTAGAACATAAAGTAACACTACCTTCTTCTCCTTCATTCTCTATATTTTATGAAAATGTATCCATTTTGTAAAATATAGGGAGTTACATTTATTTATTATTTATTCAATATTGTTTTTTTTTTTTTTCCCCCTTATTTTGGAATTTTGTATATCTAAGCCAAACCCTTAAATGATCAAAAATTAAATTATGACATAACGAATGTCTTTAATTATAAGAAAATAGGTCTTAAAATCATGTAATATATTATTTGTCACAAAATATTAGATCTTAATAATGTAAAACAAAGGTCTCACTTCATAATTTATACTTGAAGTGTAAATAAAGGAAGATAAAAATTATTTCATCTTATAGTAAATCTTTTATTTTATTTGAATCTCGCTCAAAATTAAAATCTTTTAAAATGATATTTATGATGATTTTGTTTTTTACTGAATGTATATGTCCGACTAAAGGTTATGAAAATAAAGGCTGTGTAAAAATTTTAGTTTTCACTCTGTCTACATTTAATAATTTACTACATTTTTAATTAGCCACATTTAATAGTTTAATAATATTTCTTAACTTTATACTTATACATTTTATAACCAATATATTTGATTTCATATTTTTCTAAATATATACATTTATGAAGCGGTATAATGTTTTATTAAAATGAAAACTCGATTGAACAATATAGATAGAAAATAAATGTTAAAACTCAAAATGGTTTATTAAAAATTAAAAAAAGATTTGTGTTAAATAAAAAAAAATCTACAATAACAACAGAAAGAAAATTTAATGTGATTAATAAAAAAAATCTTGAAACTGATAACAGTATTTTATTTATAAAAGAGCTTTTGAATTGACTGCAAGGGCTTTGCATCTAAACATAAACCAGGAAAAAAAGGAAATATATGCTTTCCTCAAGAAATATTTGTCAAGATACACTCAGTATTATCTTAAACACTTATACTTTTGAATCTGTGCGTAATTTTGATTACTTAGGATCGGAAATTAATTGTCAAAATAATATCTTACCAGAAATAAAAATAAACAGAATTGTGTCTGCCAATGAGGCCATTTTTGGGTTAAGAAATCTGTTTAAATCACAGTTTATGAGCAGAAACACTTGTTATATAAAACCCTTATTAGACCTATTTTGGTTTACGACTCTGAATCTTGGACTTTGGCAAGATCTGATGTGGCCCATTTGGGTATATTTGAGAGGAAGATTTTAAGGGCTATTCTTGGACATGTTAGGGAAAGTGATATACAATTGTTAAAGAAGACGGTATAATGCAGAAATTTATAAATGCTATAAAGACTCAGATATTATAAAATTTATTAAGATCAACATATTAAACTGGGCTGCTCATGTATTTAGAATGAATGATTTAAATCCTGTAAAAAGTTTTTTTTGGGGGAAAATTAAATGGACAACGAGGAAGAGGACGATCCAAGTTGCGATGGATAGACGCAATTGAAAAAGATTTTGTTCTACTAAAGGTTAAAAATTTGGAGGATCATTGTCACCCAAAGGAATGCATGGAAATCTCTTCAAAGGAAAGCCTTGGCAAATTCTGGGCTACCATGCTATTGATGGTGATTATATTTATAAAGATGATTTAATAATGATCCAGTTCACTTTCAAATGAAACTTGTGGAACAACATTTGTGTAATTTCTGAGATTGCCAACGAATTGCCAGACTCTCATGTATTTTCGAAAGATAGATAAGATGTAGTAACAAAATTTAGTGTGATTGAATAATAATTTATAATGGATTTAAGACTTTTCTGAAAGACTACATATTTCTCTCAGGATAATTTAAGGATATTCCGCGGACTTTTTTTAAATCTACTGGGAACAGAAATTGAGAAGGATTTTCTGCCTTATATCTTATAGAGTTTCTATTTTTATTTCATATTGCGTCTTTGTAAAATGATTAAAATTGCTTCAATTTTCATCATTCAGTCGTTAAAAAAAGCATTATAATAACCTGCATTTATCATTCATCGCACAACATACTGTTGCTCTGGATACTGCATTTTGTTGTTTCCTCGTCTACTTACAATGCATTTTAAAGTATATAGATTTCCAAAAGATGAAATGTGTTCGAAGTGTTCTTCTTCTGTATGCATGTTTGTGATATAGGAATAAGACCTTTGTATGTGACGACCTTTATGTCAAAGACATAAATGGCGTTACAAATAAATAATCATATTGAATTGAATTGGTAATCATTAAAGATTTGAATTCAATTCAATATGATTGTTTGAATTGAAATGTTTCAATACAAATTCATTTTGAATTCGTTGATAAATCATTAAATATTCACCTTTTAATTTGAAAATGAAGAAAATAGCACCTAGCTATAAACAATATACCACTTGCAACTGTTCATATATAAAAATTCATCATAAAAAATTTAAGTTTAAAAATGGTTTACGTACTTTTTTTTTAAATATAATTCCTATCATTTTATTATTTACAAATTAACCAACATATCGATTACTAAATTATTTAAAATTAGCATACGAAACATAAGAAACATTCGTTATAATGAGATGAAAAAACGTCACCTAAAATGGTTTATTCTTCTAATGAAGCCAGGAAAAAAGAAAAGAAAGAAAAAAACATCCTTTCCGGATAGCTCAAGAAACTCTCAAGAAGAAACCTAACTTAACCCTTTCGCCTCCAGGCAAAAGCACTGAACTGTTTTGTTATTGTTAAGTTCTACAAACGGAAAAGAACCCAGCTAAGATGCTACCCTTAAAACCTTTGGTAATCTCTCTTTTATTGCTCTTTGTATCGTGCTTTTTTTATTTTATGTCTTGCCTTGTTACAACAGTGGTGTATATACGCTGACAAAGTACCTTTTGCTCAAGAAAAGAATCTTAAGAGTAGATTAATAGCATTAACACAATGTTAAGCGTAGGTTCTTGTGTCACCAATAAGAGAATATTTTATAAATTGAAATATTTATTACCATCTAAAGCCGGATCAAAAAAAAAATATGATGATAAAGCCTATCATCAAATGATCTTGTGCGCCACTTCGGAAATGCATTATAACTCTGCGGGCTGCATATAAAATTATTTATCTCCACATTAGATTTACACCCACTATAGGCATTTTTTTAGTGAAAAATTGAACATAATGAGTTATTATTTTTGTGTTTACTATTATTCTTACATGTAAACATAGATAATATAATAATAATGATACTAAACTCACATTGTAAGGAAATATATAACACTAAAAATGAAATATAGAAAATATATAAATATAAACGAAATAAAAAAATAAAATCAGTAAAAAATATTTATTTTACTAGTGTGATATTTGTTTCTCCACTCTTTCACTTAGCTTTTGCAAATCGATCTCAATTTGGGCATATAGTAATGAGTGTTGCGTCCGTTATGTTTGAGCATGTTTTGTGTTGGGTCAATTTCATTGTCGAAAAAAACGATTCGCAGGTGTAAGTTGAAACAAAATCCCTAACAACATCAACTAAGAGTCTGACACACATACATACATACATACATACATATATCCAACATACATACATACACACACACACATACATACATACATACATACATATGTATACATACATACATACATATGTATACATACATACATACATACATATGTATACATACATACATACATACATATGTATACATACATATGTACATACATACATACATACATACATACATACATATATACACATACACATATATTTATATATGTGTGTATGTGTATATATATCTTTCAATGCAGTGAACAAAAAATTTACCAATATTCCAACATTACTTAGCATACAGAGACACATAAACGTAACAGTACATTATTTTTTATTAATTAAACATAGGATTTAAAAACTTGAGATAGAAAGATTGTTTTCTTAATAAAAAAAGCGGTTGATTTCTTTTTCAGAAAATGGTTTATTTTTTAGTTTAAGGCCCTTCAGTATGAAGTATTTTTATAAATATTTCGATTGCTTGGTTGAGTTAATTAGCAGAAAGAAATCCATTGAGAACCCTGAATACGATGTCAGCGGTTTTCATGCTTCTTTTTGTTACAAAAAATGGAAGCGTAAAAAACTGATAAAATAGTAAAAAGTAACTGTATATTGAATGTGAAGAAATGTCTGCTTTCCAGATATGCTTATTATTTATGCCTCGTAAACTGTTAAATAAATTGATATTTTTTAATAAATTAACAGATTTTTATTAATTTGATTTTGATTTATTTTTATTTGTTTTTGTAAGTTTTTAACATGTGAAATGTAATTTCTAAGAAATTTTCATATATATTTTTTATTTCTGATACTTTTTTTTTTTAGTTTGCAAATTTTTTTTATTATTATTATTGCAAATACGAATTTGTACCGCTTGAATTATTATTCTAGTATGATGCTTTAAAATCTATGGTATGAGCACTTTAATTAAATTTCTAAAAAATAATTTTTTTTCTTTTTTTTTTTTTTAAGTTATAGAGTTGCTAATTTTTTTTTAATTTTTTATATTTTTTTAAAAATTTAAAAAAAAAAAAAAAAAAAAAAATATATTTGAATAAATTTCAACGTCATCCAGTTGTAAAATTCTCAAAAATTCTGTAAAATAATACTTAAATATACTGATCATATAGTAAAGGCAGCACTATGAAGATTTGGTGTTATAAATGGGAAAATTCGGGTTTATACAGGTTTTTTTTGTACTATTGATAATTAACTAGAATAATAATACAGCCAGTGGCGTAAATATACTATCTGAAGCACATGTCTAATTTTTCAAATGGAGACCTCTCAATGAAAAGTATCATCATTATATCTCATTTTTAATAAAGTACTATCTAAAATACGTATTATTTTTGGTTGATACTAGAAGTTTTACTTTGGGAGGAGGGGGGGCCGGAATTTAATTAAAAACACAATTTTTAGTAGGAATTTTATTAATTAAAATTTTTTTTTTTCGGGCTTTCTTAAATAATTGAATTTGGATTTCTTAAATAATTTTTTTATCAATTTTAATTTCAAGAATGATTGTTCAGCACTAGCCGTAGCCTCAGGAATTGTTACAAATATCATAAATGTATTGCACACTTCAGGAAAGCTTGAAAACCATAAAATGATTCCTTATGTTTAATAAATCAGCCAGTCCCCTTATGGAAGAAGGCTTAGTTTCCCTTATGGATGAAGGCTTAGTTTCCCTTATAAAAGAAGGCTTTTTCGTTTCATGTACAGAAATGGCGTGAAAATTGAAAATTTCCTTGATAAACGAGACAGATATATCCTTTTTATATCAAGAAATTCTTCACTCTTTTCCAATAATTCGGTGTCATTTAAATTTTGCAAAGCTGAGGGTTGCAAGACATTGAAATCCCTTAGGAGTTCTATTTTCATTTTTCTGAATCACACAGCAACGGTAGAGTGTGCACATTCAACCGCCATTATTCATGTTTATGAAGGCATGAATCTAAATGATTTTTCGATGTCTCAAATCTTTCTATGGCTTCTACAATATGTTTTCAATCATTCATCAACCTGCTATCCAAATAGTCTACATTTTTTTAGTTGCTCTATTTGCTAATAACTATTTGGATTACTCTATTTGGATTCCCGCTTTTAATTTTGTAAGTTTCTATACAGTCACAGGAATTCCCTAAAAAGTAAAATTAAAAAAGGTTCTAACGACACAAGGGTGTCAGCGGGATTTCTCATTTTTTTATTTTGTAAGTACTTATTCACAAACCAGAAATCGGGAAATCTCTATTTCTATTATTATTACTAACAGATGCGATAAATTTTTCATGCAAATGAATACACATCTTGTATCTCTTGATCAAAATCTTGATACACATTCCTTTTTTTATTTGTCACTTTATTAACTTAATTTTATTAAATGCAGAATAAATTATTTTACTGAAATTTTAATAATAAATGTCAGGTCTTTGTTGTCTCATAACCAATGTGCTCTTGCCGGGATCCAAGGAAATTTGCCCGTCTTGCCATCTTATTGTTGTGCAACTCTACACAGCTGAAGAAATTACAAAAATATTTTCTGAAATGCATAGTTATTAATTATAGTGCTGAATACAAGGAAAACAACGATGCCTCAGCCGCCAATCCCCACGTTCTGTTAAGTAAAGAATCCAGAATTTCAAGAAGTTTTACGTTTCAGAAGACACATATGGATTAAGAGATTCCTGGACGATGACAGCAAAGGCAATTCCAGAAATCGATGATTTTACGAGAAGTCAAGTTGTAGATATAGGAACAGCATGTTGATCTTAACATCGTATAGCTGCTCAAACACATGTAGATATGTCCACTATACATAGAATTCGGACCAGATGGTTCAATGGAAGAAATATGAATGATCGGAAAAGGCCAGTAAAGGAACAAAAGAACATGCATATCGAAGGAAAGCGGTGGAGGCCTCACAATCAACTGTTCTCGATGTTGGATGCTTCAATAACTGGAAGAAAAATTTCACAAAGATTGGCTGAAAGAAGCTTGCCCATAAGCTGATTTTGGAAAGAATTTTATTGATAGCAATTAGCAGATGTGAAAGATTGCTATGGTATTAGGAAATGAACTACTTGGACGATGAAATAGCACAATGTGATGCTTAGCCTTGTCTTGTTCCTTTGATGATAATTTCAAAGTACGGGACTGTAAGCATCGGGGCGATAGGACTAATCCAAACGCTACTGTTGAACATTATACCGCTCGTCAACTTGACATAATAGTTAAGGGTATCATCAGAGAGGATAGCAGGTCACCCTTTGTACACATCAGAGACACATTGACAATACGGCAATACGTTGTTGAGGTGCTGTAGTTAGATGTGCTTCCTTACATTCAGTGGCTTCAAAATGGTATTTTCCAGCAGGTCAACGCGAAATTTCATACGGCAATCATCAGTAGACAATCTCTGTAGTATGTCTAGTTGATTCATTGGCCTTGCATTGTTGCTCCTTATCTCTCACCGATTGAGCATGTCTGCCACAGCCTTAATCGGAAGGCTAACCATGGGGAATGGTTGAGTTCATATACGTTTCCATTACACAGGACACTATTAGCACGCTGATTAAATCTGTACCTAGTAGGATTGCTGATTGCATCGCCACTAAATGCGGTCTTACTTCAGACTAATCACTGTACATTTATCTTCTCTGTACAAACTTTTCTTCTTGTAAATAATATCACTTATTTAAACATGCGTTCTAACTCTGTGAATGACTTTTCATTACGTTCTACGCAATCTTTTATGGTGTAGCATTTTCTATGTCATATAATTTTTTGCTTCATTTATTTTTTTATTTTTATAGTTGGAAAGTTATAGTTTATATCCTTGTATGCCAAAATGTTTTATTACAAAACTTTATTTTTGAAATAACATCATTTTTAATTATGTAAATAGCAAACAAATAATACTTCCAACCTACTTTAGATGCAAACATTATAATGAATTGATCATTAAATATATTTCTTTAAATAAATCAAATATATTATTGTAAATTCAATAATAAATAATTTCTTTTTTTAGATAACATGTCTGTGTTTTTAGCACGCGGATAAATATGGATTTCAAGATTAAAGCGATTAGAGCATTTTACATTTGATAATTCGTTTCTCTTATATTGTATGGTGACCTTATCAATTTATAGAAAGTATTTGATTTTTTCTTGTATTAATTATTATTACATTCATATATTTATAGAAAATAAAACCAATATTATTATATATTATGCATTGCAATTGGTGTTATCTTTATGTATCATGATTAATGGTAAGTTGGAAAAATGGAAATCGAATCTTATCACATTAAAGTTACGCGAGCATCGATTATTGGTCTAAACTTAGTATATGCGTTTTGACTTGAGATCGTTAAGATTACTGCCTGATACATATCTTTGGATCAATTTATTTATTTATATTATTGACAATTTTTAAATTACTTATTCCATATTTTTCATAAAGCACATGTACATCAGTTAATTGATAACGAGAGTTTATTTCAAAGAATATAAAAGAACTGAATGTTATCTTTCGTCCCTAAATATTTGGATATTCTCTGCAATATATATCTAATATGTGTTCTTATCAATAAATGGTATGTTTTGTTTTTTTCCATGGAAGTTTAAATTTTCTTTTACCTTAAATTCATATAAATTCCCTTGTAATTTTTAAAAATGTGTTAAATTTTAAAATAATTTAAATGTAATACTGCACAATTAAATTATCGGTTTACTTACATAATGCATACTTGCATTTACTTGCATAAGAATTTAACTTTACAAGCAAAATCATTTTCGCCATTGTTTATCAAAGTTCATAATTTATAAAAATATATAAACTTATTTAATATATTAATAATTTAAATGAATGAAATGACAAAATAAAAGTTATTTTAAGCCGAAAATGTTAATTATATTGCTGGAAAAATGCATGATTGATATATTTAAATACTGAGTAATTAAATAATATTTTTTTAATTTTTGACAGCTACAAATAAATAAGGAAAGTAATTATTTTCCAAAGTTAGAGTT
Organism: Caerostris darwini; assembly: GCA_021605075.1. NCBI lineage: Eukaryota > Metazoa > Arthropoda > Arachnida > Araneae > Araneidae > Caerostris > Caerostris darwini. The sequence continues at coordinate 914,668 of BPLQ01015322.1, forward strand.
TCTTAAAAATTCAAAAGTTAAAGATTAAGTTGAAGTATCTTAAAACATTAATAACATTCTGAGAAATATTTTCCATTTACTTTCAATGCAATATTAATAAGGAACTAAATGTCTAACCGCCATTAGTGACAAATATTTTTCTAACTTTATTTTCCCATATATTCATAAAAGAGAAGTTTGAAATCTTTCGTTCATTTTCTCGGTAACGAGTTTCATTCTTAGTCATCGTTTTGACAATGCTATTCAACAACATTAATCTCACTGTGTCATTTCTTTTGTTAAAATATCTGCTCTGTATTTTTAGTTCTCTTCGTAGCCCCTTGAAGTTGAAATTGTAAAAAAACAGATATTTATTTTCAGCAATAGATTTATTTTGGAGCTTTTATTACTTTTTTCTTGTTTTCACATTCAATGAAGGATATCCTCCGATGAAAATAAATTGAAGTTAGTATCACTACGTGAATTTACCACTAAATGTTTCTTCTGTGAGCAAATGGTCTGGGTTTAAATGTGCTGCTGAGATGCAGGGGCCTTAGATTCCTTGAATTCGTTATGGCAGTAATTGATGTCAGAAAAAGTCGATTGCCGATTGTGACAGCCTATGCAGCCTGGTTAGAGATTCCCAGATTTCTACCCGTGTGATATCGAATTCGGTGCAGTTTCATCAATATCATTCCGAGAATGCAATTTTCTCATAATGATCATTAATCTGTGGATTATCATTAATCTGACATTAATGGAACACAAAATCAGCCAATATGAATGAGAATCGATTACAGAGTCAGCTGGTGGGGTTTTTTTTCAGGATGCTAAACACTATTGATAACATTTTTGTTGAAATAATATTTCGATGCCTCAATATTATTATACAGATATTAAGACTGTATCTTAAGGAATAATTTAAGAATCTGTTTAACTTGTTGATGTAAAAGCCAAAGACTAGTACACGCTACAAAAAATATGTCTTCAACAAATAGCATTAACAAGGAATGACAAAGGAAAACAATATAAACTACAAACCAAAATTAAGAAAATAAATTACAAAAAAACTCATAAAACATGGTAAAAAAATTAAAAATATTTCAATGTAAGTTTCTTAAATTGGGTAATTAATTTGTAATGACCAAGTAAAATGCTCGTAAACTGTATTTAGAAACAGTTTTCCCCTCCCAAACGCAATAATTTATCTATTAAAAATGATAAAATATTTTGGTAAAATTTGTTTTCTCACATCTCAGAGGCTCATATCTTGTGAAATCTCAAATTTCCGAGAATAACTACTGCACAATTCAATATTATATTAAAAAAGTACAGTAAAAAGTAACTGTCAACAGACATTATGAGTTCAGTTAAAGACATTTTCTACTTTTTTCAAATAATCTAATACTTTTTTTAAATGCTGTCACACATAATCTATGTTTTCTTGTCCATTCACAACTTAACCACTTAAACTACTATTAAGCTGAAGTTTGCAGGATGTACTCTAAATTTTTTTTCTGATTTGTAAAAAGATTAGATTCGTAAATTAAATTAATAAATATGTCAGTTAATTTTTTTTCAAAAATTAAAACTTTCAAGACTTAATTTAATTACTTATGAATAAATTTTAGTTTAAATTTTGACAGATAAATGTCATTTAGCATATTTTCAGCATTTATTTTCTTCGTAAATATTTCAAACACTATATCATAAAATGGATATTTTTTTACACAGAAATAATCCGGAAAAGAAGCTGCTTTTCCCTAATAAGTTAGAGACGAGTTTTTTTAATGAACTTGAACTATTTCAACAATGATAAAATAGGAGTGGTGGTGGTTCGAATAAAAATAAAATAAATAAACCTGTCGATTTTCGTATGTAGTTAAAGAGTTTTAGTAGCTTTAAGTATACCCACCAATATTTCGTATGTTAAAGGGCTGTGCTTGTACAGTTAACTGTGAGATTTATCAACCTATAACTTAACAATTAGTCATATAAATGAATATATACAAAGAAAATGGTTCTAATTTAGGACACTTAATTATATTTAACAATTAGGCTATAAATGAAATAAAAGTATATCGTAAGTATCTTCAACAGCTTGTGCTACCTGATGACCAATTATGTAACACTTTGGCCTTTCACGGCATCACATTTGAATCCTGGTGCTTTCGGTACAACAGGCATCAAGTTAGATTCCTGGCGGTGGCATGGATGCTTGTTAGTTATTCGGAGTCCATGATTAACCGTAGAACCTGGATTAATTAGCCTAAAGTTTGCAAAACTTTACGGTAAAGTAATAAACCAAACCAAATCAAAAGCATATAACTTCTAAAAGTATCTTCTTGTTTACTATATACAAAGTCAAACGAGAAGAAACAGTTGATAAAATTGCTAAGACCTTTATCCCAAATTAAAAACTGTTTACTTATGTTAAAATTAAAGCATTTTTATTCCACTACTGACTTATTACAAATGCCACAAATGAATGGTTCAGTGGGTTGATGCACATTGGTTTTCGGAACATAATGATTTTTATTCCATAGTTTGTAAGTAAAATCGAACGAAGAGCCCGTATATTTTCGTCGATAATGAAAACAATAAATCCACAGGGTGTATTACCTTTCATTCTGTCACGAGGGAGGAAGGAAGTAAATGGATGAGAATCTATCAGGTACCACACCTGATGGTGCTTATACTAAATTTAGGTGACACAATGGGAATAATGCTCAGCAGTCCCAACCCGCCATTGCCATTTTAACAGCAAATGACCTTGAGTCAAATTGCTTGTCATTTGAAACAGCAACAACCAATGCTATATTAAAATGAATAATTTTGAAATGCTGGTGTTGAACGAAGTGAATATGTGAAAGTTTGAATGTTTTGCTCCATTTTATTTTAAAAAATGTATATTCATTCCTAGTTCCTTAAAGATAAAGTTAAATTGCATGTTTTATACCCACATAATTAAGCATACACATAGCATAATTAAGCCATTATGTCATCAGAAATCTGTAATAATGTTGTTAAAATAATTCCTTGTGAATTTAATCTCCTTAAAACTATGTTACATATTTTAAAACAAGCTGAGTGAATATCATTTTAAGAGGTGAGTATTTCACTTCTCTTTATTTTAAAAATATAATCCTTTTTTTAATTATCAAACTAGAATGCCATTTGCATGATTTATATCAAATCATCAAGTCACTAGTAATTCGTAAACGTAGTGTTATAAGAATTTCTGAAGGATTCCTTATTAATTTAGTGTCTTCGAGAACTTCAATTTAATCTACTTAATTTCTTCAATAACTTTAATTTAATCTATTTAACTCTTTAAGAACATGTTTTATGATTCAAATCAACCAAAACATTAAAGCAAACTGAGTGTTTGTAAAGAATCATTTATGGTAAAATAACTGAGATCATTCTTTTTCAAGTAGTTGTTCGGAAAGTTTCCATGCCAAAAAAAGGAATAAGGATTTACAAGACTCCCGTAAGATTATACTACGGATAGGAAGCAGGATAATACGGATTTTAAGGATTGCAATTCTTCTCATATTTGGAACAACGAGTACAAACATCAATATTATATTCTATCAATTTACTTCATGCCTTGACAGAACTTCTAGAATCTTTCTAAGACAATTATTCACGAATGTTACACGCATGGTGAGATACACAATAAATCTTGCGAAGCCTAGTTGGATTTAAAAAAATATACTTTTTGTAGTTTTTAATGACTTTCTTAAGCTCTTTATAATTGATATAAGATTTTCTAACTGTACAAGACTTCAAAATTTGAATAAAAACAACTACATATTTTGTATAAAATGTATTTTTTGGAAAATATACGTGAAAAAATTTCTAAAACACCAAGTTAATTATTTATTCAAGTTTTTATACAACATAGACATTAATAATTTATTCTTATCTTCTTATATTTAACATAAACACAGATTAAGTCAGAGTAAAAGCAAAGGATACACTTAAAATTAAAAATATAAGATATAGTCGTAAAATATTATTTTTATAGAAAAAAATAGTATAGTGAAGAATTTCTAGCTTTAACTAGTACATAATTTTAAAAATATTATAGTTAGGCTGAGCACATTAAGGATGGAAAAAAGCATTAATTTTAAATGATACTTGTAATTAATATGCCAAAACAGTTTTAGATAATTTTATCCGTAGTAAAAATATAGCTTAAAGAGAAACAATTTTGCATAAATATTTCTCAAAATCTAATGTATTTACTTAAGTATTATTTAAAAATTCCTACATATTCTGTAATATAGTAGCATAACTGTTGTTAATGTTTTCATCAATAACATATAATTTAATTCGTTACTTCTTCAAATATAAATGTGAATGTTCATTAAAATAGCTACAACATTCTTAACATTTGGATTTTAAGGTAGTAAAATATATTTATATTACTAGTAAATTATTTTTATATTAGATCATAAGAGAGTTTATATATTATTTATAATGCTTAATGAAATATATCATTAATAAGACATTTTTTTTTTCAATTTCCATTACTTGAAATCAAAGAAGTCTAGGCAATCTATTAAGCCTTCGCAGATGCGCAGTCTTCTTTGTGTTTGAAACGATTATTATTTTCCTTTTTAGTTTAGTAATACATAATATTGGTGTATAATTTGAAATTTAATCCTTTAATTCAGCAGTCTGAACAATTTTAAAGCAACAATAAAATACAGTTTTCTATTAATTATTCAAGAACATTGACGAATTAACAAAAGTTTCCAAAATCATACATAAAATTTTAATTATTTTTCAAAATTTCAATTTTTAATTATTTTACAATTTATTTGTAATTAGCCAATGATTAAAAAAATAATTGCAGATGAATTCTAAAAAACGCAAATTGTAGAACGATGATAAAAGGTTATTTTAAGTTGATTTTTAATATACATTGGACGCATTCATTCCTTCTCATATATCAAGGGAATGCCACCGACGGACAGGGTTACCTAATTGCCTTCCTACAAAGAATTTTCAATAAACTCTCGTATGGAAGGTTATTCTTAAAACTGTCACAAGTAAAGCAGACTGTCATTGCGATATGCACTCGTGTAACAATCACCTTCTTATTTTCTGGTTTCTGAAAGCAGTGACAGCCATTTAAGTTATCAATGAGTTCCATCTTATGCAGACCTGCTACTAGATACAAGTTTTCACTAGTCAGAGCTATTGTGGTTTTGTGACCAAATACTATGATGAACTTTGAACTTTTATATATTATGTTTAAATATGTGGAAAAGCGAAATTTTATTGTTTATTGAATTTTTTTAATGCAAATGGTATTTTATCAATTGATATTATGAGAAAACAAATAAATTAATTAATTAATAAATTGTTAAATAAATGATGTCACATAAATTTTGCTTGTTTTAAATATACATTTCATAAAGAATTATGTAATTTATATTAGTACATGGTTCTAATAGCATCAATCGAAAAAATGACACGAACTCAGCCGTTCTCCTTTTGAACACCTACAGAAGCAAAACCATAATTATATTTACTCTTAGAAATCTCAGAATTGAGGATTTTATCAATTTCTTAAAGAAACGAAGGCAGTTTTTATTTATGTTTGGTATCATAAAACATTATTAATATGTTTTCATATAGATCAAATATCTATATTTTGTTACGAAAAGAAATATAGATCTTTTCAATTAATCTAGCATATCGCAGTCATCACAAAGAAGCTATAAACACACTCTATTAGAAGTTGTTCAGTAATTTATAATATGTATTCTTATAAGTATTATGGAGGAAATATTACATAAATTCGGTATTTTGTTTGGACATTCTTCTTAGAAATATTTATTTTTGATAGTATGCTGTGATAAGTTATTTGAAAAATTAATATGTAGTTTTTATTCATTATATAATAAGTCTAGAATTTATAAGAATTTCTCTCTCTCTCTCTCTCTCTCTATATATATATATATATATATTTCTTCAGATAAGATATTTCCATTTTCACTATAGAAAATGCAATAAATATACTGGCATATTTCTTCGAACTTAAGAAAAGATTAATTTGTAAGCAGACAACCATGAAATTGTACAATAGAAGCTTGTTATGAACTATATAATGAATAAAAATTTTAGTAGAAATGTGATCGTTGTGCAAATAGACGTCTCAGATAACGTGACAATACACATGCAGTTAGCGCACCCATTTCAAGACTACAATGTATTCTCAGCAAGTTCGTAGGTACAGTGGGGCTTGAAGAAAATATCTGGGCAACATTATATTTGATATGATAGTAGGTGAGCTAGAGGAAGAGTACAATATGATTAGCATAAGCTACGAGTCCCAATCGACAAACGTGATGCTTCACAAACTAAATGTACTGTGGTAGGAAAAGTTGACAATGGGTAGCCAGAAAAACTAATATATGACCGTTGTATTGTCTTACAGACAAAATAAGATCGATACAGGATACAGCTCAGCAGTAACGTACGGAAACGAGCTGATAAGTGTCGTGCTTTACTGTCAAAAAAATGGCCTATCAATCAGATGCTCATAAAAAGGTGACTTATTTGCCAGTCATCCTGTACACTACATCCTAAAGATAGTTGTTAAAGCGAAGGCACAACTTAGAGAACTAAAACAAAGATTTTAATGGAATCAGGTCCTCTTTACATATGAGGCTTAGAAATGGTAACAGAAGACTATATGAAACTAGTTTTGTTGATAAACTTCTCGTAAAGAAAGATATCATTAGAATAAAAGGCCAGATTGCTGTTGTGATTAAGATCCATCAGAACATACGCAGTTTTCTTTCAGAAGACGCCTTTTGGGATGATTATATCTATAGGAGTATATAAAATCCAAACAGATTTTCATCGATGATGAGCACTTCAATATTTGTTGAATATGAAAAGTCGGTGAAGAATATTTTGAGTATATTCATGTTGTTCTTCTTGAGCAAACAGCAGTTGTACATAATAATTTTTTTTTAAATCTGTTTTTGTTTGATTCCATACTATATGTGCTCAATTCATCCTTTTCATTATTATACATTTGTTATTTCTTAAGCACAAAATATCACCTCCTTTTCTAAATTTAATTCCCGGTAACTGAGTTTACATAAAATTTGCACAAAACTGTGGGTGTTTAATTTAAAAATTTAAGTTATCTTCCAGTTAGCTTATATTCCGTAACATAATTAACTTAATCTAAAAAATTTATTTAATTTATGCAGCGATGCCTTAAAAGTATAAAAATTATTCCTATTAGATGTGGAAAAAAGTTAAAATATTTAAACTATCTAATGCGAATTTTACCGTTTACCTAAATATACTAATTCATCATTACAATGTGTAAAACTAATATGCATACTTTAAAGTTATTTATGTTAATGTCATATTTTAAAACATGTTTAGCTCTTAATATTGCAATACTAATAAGCTAGCAATAATGTCAACAGACAACATAAAAACAAAATGACATTTTTTTTTTTAAATTTTTTTTCTCATATACGCAGATTTTAAAATCTTTATTTATTCAGAATATTTTTTTCTAGCATTAACTTAAAAATTTACGAGTTAATTAATAATGTATTAAGTTTGTTTTCTTGCGGAGTTTTTCTTTGTATAAAAGATTTATGAAGATAACATTTTTTTTTTCTCATTTTAGGTATTTAAAGAACTAATTAGTACATTTAGATTGTTAACTAGAATTTGAAAAGCTGAATTTTACGACAAACTTCCAAGCAAATAATAGTTTATATGTTCAATTGATTATGCAATATTTTAATTTATAATATTGAACTAAATGTTGCACTATTTTAAATTTATATGAACAACAGACTTTCGATATACACTCATATCCATAAATAAAGGATAATGAAGTTCAGGCAAAGAAAGAGACAGAAGCAAAACAAATTTGACTTATTTGTAAAGTCTATTTATTAAACAAAAGGTAAAGAGCAAAAAATATGCTATATGTTTGACATAATTAATAAAAATTGCGATTTTTACTCCCTGGAGCGAATTTCAAAAAAGAACCTATTTACAAAAAACAGTATAACATGGTTAGTATGATGGTTAATATGGAGTATGTTTCCCGGACGATGCAATACAGGCCTTACAACGCCTAGGCATGCTGAGTATCAAATTATCAATCTGATCTTGAACGCCGCAGGAGTGCCACTGGCCTTCCCGAATTAACGGGATTTCAGTGTTGGTTGCACAACTACGGAAAGGAGGATTGAATAACCACTCTGGGTAACGCAAGCAGCCCTTTGGCTGAGTTCACTGTTGCTAATCAGTGATAATCACTGGGTCCGTTCCGCTTTGAGAGTTGTCTGGTGCATATCAACACGCCAGAACGGCTCTCAATCGTGAGGAGTTCTAGGAACTCTTGCTTTAGGCCTTTTTGAGTGATTTATGGTGAATAGCATGTATTCCATGCTTTCCGCCAGCAACCGCTCTACTAAAACTACTTAAAAAAATCTAATATATATTAAAAGGAAATTTAAAAATGAATTTAGACGACTTGAGAAAAGAATAACAGTTATATACATATGTACAGAATTGTTGACACAAGGTTCTTAGTGATATGAACCATGAATAGTTAATAGATAAACATAAACTGTTAAGAGATATGGTTACATCACAATATTATTGACATGTTTATGGTTTTTATTGTGTGATATAATCTATATTTTGCGTTACAAAGTCCATAACCTTGATAATATTTTCTTTTATTTTTTTGGAGATTGCTGCTTTTTTTGCCCAGGCTTCATATGTTTCTGGGTTTGGTTGTAGTGCATGATTTGAGACTGTTAGAGAGCAAGAGAATAGATAATGATCCGGTGTGCCTATTTCGCCACAAATGCAATTGTCCGTATCTTTAATGTTAAACCTGTATAGGTATGCTGGAAAGGGACCATGACCCGTAACAAAGTAATTTATATTTGTGTTTGTTGACATTTTTGTGGACACTGTTGGGAGAAAGTGATGAGTTCTTCTTCCTGTGATCCCATTGTCCCATTCTTCTTGCCATATCTTGAGGCTGTTGGTTTTTAGTTCTCGTTTTAGTAGGCTTGTTGGTTTTTTTATTTTCGATTGATGTGTACTTCTCATTGTTGCTTCTTTGGCTAGAGAGTCGGCGCGTTCATTACCTTTGTTACCTGCGTGTGCTTTAATCCATAGTAGGCTTATTGATTTGTTGTTGATTGTGTTTAGTATGTTTCTGAGATCTTGAACCTGGCTATTTGTATTGAAAAATCTGTTGATGGCTATTATAGATGATAGGCTGTCCGTAAAGATGTTGATTCTTTTATATTTTGTGTTTTTTATCCATGTTAATGAGTTCAATAATGCATTTAGTTCTGCTTGGAAGACTGAGTTATTGCCTTGGAGTCTCTCTTGCCATGTGTGGATTTCTATGTCGTTGTCCATTGCTACAAAAGCTGAGCCTACCCTATTATCCATTTTTGATCCGTCTGTGTATATTTGAAGATCACTATTTCTTTGTTCTGTATTTTTTAATATTTTTGATGGTTTGTCCCATGGAGGTTCGCACCACTGTGATATTGATTCTTGATAATCATTCTGTAGATATGTATGTTGGTGGAATGTTGCATTAATTTTAAGTCTTGTGATTTGTGTGAATGTTGCTTCCCTTTTTGCTACTAAGTAGGTTGGCTCTAGACCACTTAGTATTAATAAAGCTGAGGTTGGAGAGGTTCTATAGGCGTTAGTTATTTTTAATGCAAATTGCCTCTGTATTGAGTTGATATGATTAATTTTTCTTGTTGTAAGGTTATCGGCCCATATTGATGCTGCATAGCATATTATCCTCTCTGCCACTGATTTATACCATAGTCTGGTGAATTTGGGGTTAATACCCCATCCTCTTCCTGACATAGTTGCTAATTTGTTTGATTTGATTAGAAGGGTGCTTTTAAGATGTTGGATGTGAGGGAGGAAGCTTAGATTCTGATCTAATAGAACTCCTAGATATTTGAGTGTTGAGTTACATTTAATGGTCCGGTTGCTAAATTTCAATATTGGTTTTCTTTTTACTGCTCCTTTTTTTCCAAATACTATTGCTTGGGTTTTGTCCTCTGAGATCTTTAGTTTTTCTTTTATTGCCCAGGATTGAAATTTTTTTAGAGCTGTTGTTGTTTTTGTTTCTAATGACCTTCTATTGTTGGCGCTTATAATAAATATGAAGTCATCTGCGAAGGCTTGTAATTTTACGTCTTCTTCCCAGGTTTCTTTTAAAATTTGATTTGCTATTAATGTCCACAGGAATGGGCCTAGGCATGATCCCTGTGGGCAGCCTTTTTGTAGGTCGTGAATAATTTTTCTATTTCCATGGTTGAATTCTATTTTTCTATTTTTTAGGTAATCACATATAATGTTTATTAGGTCTTGCGGGCAGTTGTCTTCTTTTAAGGTCTTTATTATAGAAGGCCACCACAGTGAGTCAAATGCTCCCTTGATGTCAATGGATATTATTACGGTGTAGAAGTTGCGTGCTTTGTTTGAATAAATCTTTTTCACTAGATTATGGAGGGCATGCTCTGTTGATAAGCCGCTTCTAAATCCAAATTGGTTTTTATGAATTAGGTTGTTGCTGTTGTAGTGAAATTGCAGTCTGTTTAGTATTAGTTTTTCGAAACACTTGCCAAGTATTGGGAGAAGCGTGATTGGACGATATGAAGAGGGAATTGTAGGGTCTTTATTGGATTTATTGAAAAGGATTACTTCTCATCAATCTGATCTTGGGGAATCTTACACCACTCATCAAGCAATGCCCTCCGAAGTTCCGGTTGGCAGGTGGGAGGGGGTCGACGGGCTACAATTCCTCCGCCAAGCATATCCCACACATGCATGTTGTTCTAGAATAACATCCCTATAGATGTGGCCTGTCATCGTTACACTCTGAACATGCAGGTCAGTTCTGGAACCAAGAATAATTCCTCCCCAAACGAGTCATCCTGCACCACCGTAACGGTGTCGTTCAATGGTGTTCTCTTGATGGTAACGGGTACCTGGCGCTCACCATATGAAAGTCCGGCGAGAATCAGACTGCAAACTAAACCTGGACTCGTAGGAAAACATCACACCAGACCGCTGTTGCGGTGTCCACAATGCATGCTCTCTACTCCAGGTTAATCGCAGACGACAGTGAGTTGCGGTAAGTGGAACACATCTGACAGGCCTACGAGCATATAGACCAATGTGCCCTAAGCGTCTGTACACGGTCTGCCTTGAAACTGTCGTACCGGTAGCTGAAGAGAGCTGACGAGACAGGTCTGATGCTGTGCTCCGTCGGTTTCTTTTGGCAGTAACTACTAAATACCGGTCCTCATTCGGTGTTGTAACTAGCGGGCGACCTGGGCTGTAACATCTACTTACATTACCATCATCTTGGAATCGTTGCCAAAGCCTGGAGATGACACTCTGGGCGATTCCAAGTTCCTCGAATACTTCCAGCTGGGTACGACCACATTCCAGTCGTCCGATAATTCTACCACGTAAAAAATCATCCAAATGCTTCCTTTGTGCCATAACTATGCGGTTATTGCACTGAAAGGCTTTTAAAGCGCTTGTGAACAATTTTACTTCTTTGCCACCATTCCTTATATACCCCTCTTTTACACTCTCGTCATTGTGACGTACTATCCTCGCCATCTGGTGGTTTCCTGTAATTTGCATATTCTTCTTCAAGATGTGTGATAATTCTACAGGTGAAATTTTTAATTTAGAGTTCAATTTCTGTGTGATTCTGAATTATCCTTAATTTATGGACATGAGTGTACTATTAACATTTATCAATTAATCTTGCACAAAATATATATCATGTTATAAGATTCTCAATATTTTTTCTTGAATAAGAAATTATACTCAAAAAAAAGAAACTATGAAAAAAAACTGTATAAAAACTTCTAAAAAAAACCTGATCTATTTATATCATATTTAAGCATCGCAATAAAATTTTCAGTGTTTTTATATGCTCTTTTTTATTGAATAGTTTTAAAAGAAATGATCATTAATTATTTTATTTCATAGTTCAAGTGAAATGCTGTTTTTATATTTTAAATAAATTTCTTTCAAGTATAGTAAATTGCTAAAAATATTCAAATATAAAACAAAAATTAATTAATATTTCTTAATTCTGAGAAATTGGAAAATTATTAAATTAATACGTTAGTTAAATGTTATTAAAGCAGTTTTACAAAGATCAAAGAAGTTTTTTATCTTCTTAAATTTAATTATACATTTTATTATAAATACATTTATTCACGGAAGTAATAATTAAGAAATTTAAATTCATTTAGAAGAAATTTTATTATTTTTAATATACACTGATTTCCAATAATTAATTAAAAACCAGGAAAATAGGTAAGTGTAAAATTTCTATTCAATAGAATATAATGAAATTTGGCGAAAATCTTTAAAAAAATAGTGCTTTACAGATTAAACATTAATTAAATAAGCACAAAAGTAAAACAATAATTTTGTTTTATGTCTTGAGAATGGAGCCTGATAGTCGAGTGGTTAGCGTTCCGGCTCTCGTTACCACAGGTTTCGACTTCTAGTCCCAACTGTGCTATGGATGTTTGTAGTGGTTCGGAATCCACTTTAAACCGTAGGTCCCGGTCTAGCAGGATCGTAAAGCGTTGCGGGGGTATTGTTACTCCATAGCTTATCTTCCAGCTGCACACACACCCTGGTTAGCGCTAAGTGAGTAACGTCGGTTCAGCCCTTGCTTATGGCATGAAAGACTGTCTAAGTATTTGCCAGATGTATTAGAAAGAAATGTCTTGAAAATACACAAATCGAAGAAAAAAATGAAAACCATAGTATCTAAGTTCAATGTGTGATCTTGAACATTGGATGTTATCGCCTCTAATGACACGGCACCTCTATACAAACACGGCAGGGTTGTTCTACGCACAAGTTGATGGTGTTTTTCAACTCAAATACCAGCGAAGCTTATTGCTGTTGCAAAGGGTTCGAAAACGTTGGGGGGTTGCACAGATCATGTAAACTGCAACAATTTTCACATTACAACATTATTTTTTTTATTTAGAATTGTATTTATTTGTAATGTCTTTTAATTTGTAACTTAACTTTATTTGTATAAAAATAAAGTATCCGAAATAGACATACTCAAACAGCATCCCAAATAGATCTCTGTGTGGTCTATCAATATTGTCTTTTACGATAAAGGAGTTACCAACTATTTCTGTTATGACAAATAACTAAATTAAGAATGTCGTCCCTGTATCATGCACGAGATGCAGGTCAATACTGAAAATCTAAACTGAAAACTATCAACATGCATAGACTGGACTTATCAACTATTTTTTTTCTTGGATAACATTGGAATAATAGCTGGATCTCGCAAGACTAGCAATCTTTTCAATCAGTCAGCTAACCAAAGCTGAACTCATTAATAAAGAGAATAGAAATTTATTGAGATTTATTTCAGCTCAATTAAATCTTACATTCCGATGGTGTGATGAGAGGAATACATTAAATAACTTACACAAAACATCCTTTGTGAAGCTACACACAATTGCTTTGCAAATTTAACCTACATAACAGCCATTTAATGGTTGTTATAATAAAATATCTGAAGTGGGTTAGTATGCTGTAGGAGGCTAGAGACCTATGCCTCTTGCAGTTAGCCGAAAACAATGATCCTGTGCGGGTAATGTAGTTGCAAATCTTTCACAGCTGTACTTTCTTGATGCTGATTACCGTACAAAATGCATTTCACAATCTTTGAATTACAGAAGAGTCGTTTAACATCCAGTGATGTTAAACGATAGCGGCTCTACCAATTTGTAGATCATATTCTGATTCAGTTTTACTTCTGAAGTATACTTCATCTTCTCAACTAATAATCATAATACAACTAAATTAATATCATTCCACTCAAAAAAAATTTTAACTAATACAAAACTTGCTAGTAGGATTCGCAATAAATCATTTTGTGATGTCTCAATAAATTAGTCCCATCAAAACATAAT
>BPLQ01015322.1:930599-955673 GCA_021605075.1 Caerostris darwini
CCCCCGCCCCCCCCCCCCCATCCGGCACAGGAAAGGCACCACCTTATCGGCTACATGACGTACCGATTACAGAATACCAATGGGGATATATCCCTTAACCTCCTCATCTTAATTCATAAATATGATTTTAATTTTAACTGATACCAGTACAACAATGCAGTACTCCCCCCTCCCCTTGCAATTGGATGCCCCAACAGGGCTTTCTATATTCCCCAAGGGACAACGAACACATTATTCAGCGTGGCGTGGAACCCGCATAAAGCGAGCGTCCCCTCAGGGGGATGGTGGACCTCTTAACCTCTTAAGGACATTCCCGGTTAGCACCACCATACTCAACATTAGATTACCTAACCATTGTTGAGAGTCAAGTGAATTTCGTATGTTGATTAAACATTGTTTTTTGATGGGAAAAAGAGCTGCTGAAACCAAACAGTGGCTTCATAAGAGTTATGGACACTCTGCATCAGAGAAATCAACTATTATTGACTGATATGCTGAATTTAAATGTCTATATGTGGCATTAAAATTAAATATCAGAGCCCAAATAGGCAGTTGTTCCCTGAAGCATAAAATAAGTCCACAAAATAGTTTTAAAGATCTTTAAGTGAAGTTGTGTGAGATAACTGACATCTTAAAGATATCAGAAGGTAGTGTGTTTACAATTTTATACGAAAATTTGAGCATGCTTAAGTTGCTTTCGAAGTGGGTGTGTAGGTTTGCTTACACAGGCCCAAAAACAAAATGCAGAAATGATTCAGGGCGCTGTTCAAGCGAGATAAAAAAACGCACATATAGACATATGTGACTGGAGGAAACATGGATAACTACTACACATCTCAATCAAAATAATAGTCAGCTGAGTGGACAGGAGCCGGTGAAAGTCGTCCAAAGCGACCAAAAACTCTCATTTTGGGACACACATAGTATTTTGTTCAATGACTATCTTGAGAAAGATAAAGTTATCAATACCAAATATTACATGGCATTATTGGATCGATTGAGTGTACAGTACTGTTTCACCAAGACAATGCCCCGTGTCATAAAGTCGATGAAAACTATGGTTAAAATAAATAATTTACGCTTGCTTTCCCACCCGCAGAATTGAATTCCATCTCCAGATCTAGCCCGCAACTATCGGCTTTTTATAGACATAAGAAAGATGCTCCAGGACAAGAAATTTGACTCAAATGAAAAGGTGATTGCAGAAACCGAGGCCTATTTTGAAAGCAAAGATAAATCGCTCTATAAAAAAAGTATCAAAAAGATAAACAGGGGAGTTGGAATGAATGAATTACTCATGAAGGAGAGTATGTTGACGAATAAAGTCGAATTTCTAAAAAAAATTTGTTTTTCTTAGCTAGACTGGGGACTTATTCAGTGATGTGCTACAACATTTAAATTGGAAGAATATGGTGGCCAATCTATTGAAGTGGTATCTTTACTTTCTAGAGATACCTACATATTCTTCAATAGCTCGAGTGTTTTGGCCTGTCGTTATGTTATCGTCCATAGAAATAAAGTGTGCACTAATGACACCTTGGAATAGACGTTCGTGCAAAATTACGTTAACAAATACTTGTAGATTTTTTTTAAAAAACTTTGAAAACTATATTTATAAGTAATTTTAAACATAATTCTCATAAAAATATAAAATCATAGACAACAAACTGGGCACTAAGAATTGTAGCATAATATTTAAATAACTATAATGAATCAAAAATAATTATTGATTATAAATGCTAAAATCAATTATTTTGAAAAGAAGAAAGTCATACTCAAAAGTGTACACTGTCTTTATATATTGTAAATTGAATTTGCTAATTTCCAAAAAATTATTTAATAGCTTTTTATAATTGTTGATATTTTATTTTGAACAAGTATTTGATTTTTTTTTTTCCTATTAATAGTTAAATATATCCCTTTAAATTGAGTTTATTGCATTTGGGATAAAATTATGTTCTTTTCTGAATATAAGAACTTCTGATCGATTTTCTTCCTTTCAAAAATTGTTTACTTTTATATATAATATTGCATAGGTTACAAAATTCCCACAGAAAAATGAAATATTACCTTACTGGTTACAATTCCATCTTTCAGCTATCAGTTTCATGGTCATCCTGGGATTTCCTGCATTGTTTTTTTTTGTAGAAATTTTAGAACTTATTAATGAGTGTCTGCACATCAGACACTCATTAAAAGCTTTATGAAGTTGTCAATAGTTCTCTCAGTTCATTTCTTCATAAATCTTGATCAACAAACAGTATAAATGGCCACAATGAAATGATTATGATCTTCATACACATTTTATTATTTTCTTGAGTATAACTGCCTAACTAAAATAATATTAAAAATCAATAATCTTTTTTTTTAATTTCAGAAAGACAACAAACTTATATTAAAGTAATATAAGATTAAATAAGTATTTTAACAAACGTAAAATTGGGGAAATTTAACATTACAAAAAAAAGGTGAATTTAATTTATTTTTGCAATATGTTTATGCTTACTTCCCTTTTGTAGAAAGTTTTTGGATACTTTTGTTATGTTACATTTATTATCCATATAAGATTTACATAACATTTTAACATATTTTTAAATGCTTTTGTTATTTTAAAATAGTGGAAATTTCTTTTTGTAACAAACTAAACAGGATGATTAATACAGATCTAAAGAATTATGGAGATATCTAACTTTTCACCAACAAAAAGAGATGAGTCACTTAAATACTTAAAAGGATCCATTATCTTGATCATGTATGTTTTTAATAAAAAAAAAAAGGCCAACAAAAAATATAGCAGAGTTAATTAAAGAATATTAACTAAAATTAATTATTTAAATGAATTTTCTTGTAATTATTATAAGAAATAAATTTTGCCACAGATGTTAGATAAATTGAAAAAATATTAATATTGGCAAAAAAATATTCGAATTCTAAAAAGCTGTATTTTTTAAATATACATTTCACAAAATCAACTGTGAAAATAAAAATGTATCCTTATATAAAAAATATCAGTAATTTTTAGTGTTAATTTCTTTTTGTCCAACTAAACTAGTATGGCAGTTTAGATGGGCCAGGTGGGGTGTGGTTCTAGGGCCAGCAGTGACGAGGATGGCAGCAGCAGCTCCTAGAGATGTGAAAAAATCAAATTTAATTTCATCATAAGCACATGCTGTATTAATGAAGAACTACCAAACTGTAGGTTTTGAGCAACATGAATGTGTTTTGAAACAGTTGATGCCTTGCATATGGATTGGTACATTGCATTTTAATAAAACATTTTTTTTTTAAATACATTACATTAATAATCTTTTTATGCTCTATACATTTAGCATTACCTAGCGTGTCATTACAACATCATATATAAGTTGTCTTGTATAAGATCTGTGATATATGTAATGATCAAATAATGCAAACAAAAAAGCAAATGAATTTGTATCAACCAAAGTATTTACGAAACTAGATACAGCAATCCCTCGCATGGATACTGGTTTCGAATAATTTTGCTTTTGGCCATACCTGACACCATCTGTAAAAACTAGGCTACTTCATGGTTTTATTTTACCCATAAAATTATAGGTATTATTGTTTTTAAGAGTGTAGTTTCTCATTTCCTTGATAATTTTTTTTTTCTTGTCCCTGACCACTTTTAATATTTCTCATTGGTTTTTATATTTAATTTTATTAAATTTTTTTCACAACATATTCTTATTGATTTATTTAAATTTCTTTCACGAGATAATAATTAATGTAAAATTATTCTGAAAAATCATCTGGTGAAAGCAGAGATTTATTTCAAAGTGAAAAGGAGATTTTTCAAGAAAGGAAAATCGTTTGGAATTCTTGTTTTCAAATTTTTTACGTTTTGCTGTTATTCATTTTGTTCTTACATTAAATTCTAAATTTTAAGGTAAATTGACCGGCCAATTATTTTTTTATTATTATTATTCTGAGATTTTTTATGTTTTCAATATTAATCAAAAATTATTTCGGTTTTATATAAAATTTATTCACCAATCATTGAATTTGCAGTAAAATAAACTCCCACTATCGATTAAAACTGTTTTAAACCAGCCAAATGGAAAGATTCTAGATCTAGTAATGATTTGCTAGAGCCTATCATTACTAGCTCTAGAAATGTAATTGCTAGAGCTAGTACAATTCTTTTCAGAAAAAGGCTTTGCTTTTAGAAAAATAATTGCTTGGCTAATAATAAATCTTAGATAAATCTTTCTTAATTCATTTTAGTATTATAAGTAGCATTTAAATTATGTAATACTACAATTATTGGTTTATTTTAGTAAAACATGAAAGTTGCAAAACAGCTTTTATTAGATATCACTTGATCCTTACCTTATTAGAGGATTATGTCCGCCCGATTATACAGGGCGGACATTATGTCATATTTGTTGACCACCTTACGTCTGTCACGCTTAGTCACCAAGCGTGCGGTGGCCCACAAGCAATTCAAATACTCCTCCATAAGGAGACTGCTGTGGAGTGGCACATGGTTGGAGAGGACTGCACCCTGTTCTTGGTGCAGTTCCTCTACAACCTCCTCGAACACTTCCCTGCTCAGGGTCAGGTCTCTCTGAAATGGATGAAAAAAAAAAACCTTATTAGATATAATACAGTGGTTCCCCAATTTATATTACCTATATGCTTATTTTTTTTATTTTAATTGCTCTGAATTTCAAAACTTCTTTCTTCCTGATTTTTTTTTTTTATATATAACACTGTATTCAACTATGTATTCAACTATATAACACTGTATGGTTTGATAGGAAGCCAGGACCGAATATTTAAACATAAAAAAATCACATTTACATGAATGTCGGGTTAAACTAATAGTAGCTGATGAAGCAGCAGTTTAGTTTTCTCAAAGAAATATGTTAAATAAAATTACACAACTCAGAACTAATTTACAAGATAATTAATACACATATTATATACATCATTAGATTACAAATGCATAAATTAAATGTAACTTCTGGATTATAAACCCTTTGGGAATTAAGTTGCGATACAATGATAATAAAAAAATTCAACATATCTCCATTTTTTCACTAAATGCTGATGCAAAATCCACTTTTGTTTTTTAAAGAGCTTCAACGGGAATGCAGGAAAGGAATGATGGTAACATCAAAGGTCAATATTCAAAAACAGATGTTTCAAGAATATTAGACTAAAACTAAATTTCAAAACTATTTTAAAGCACATGCTCATCACATTTAAATATTTTTTTTACCTTCACAGATGCATTTTATTTATACCTGTACAAATTAAAACACAATAAGCGATTGATGAATTGTTACCATTATTCATTGTAATTCTAAAATTAAAACTAAAAATTGTTTAAATAATTTATTGACATAATGTATTGTCATTGAAATTCTTATATTAACACTACGACATTCAAGTGCTTTATGTGGAAAGGCTTGCACGTTAATATATTAGAAAAATGAATTTTGAAGAAATAGAACACTTACGGGTCGACCGGGCCTCCTGGCAGGGGCAGGCTTCTGCAATAATATATTAAAAATTCCAAATATTAATCCAATAAAATATCTTTTTAAGTTAAATTGGAACATAATATTAATCCAAATATTTAATTTAGATATTTTTAAAGTTAAATTAGTAATATTAAATGTAAAAACATGAGACTACTTAAAATAGTGATTTTCAAACGGCAGATTCTACAGAATTAAAAAAAAAAACACAAAGATTTGTTTAATAAAAACACACAATTGTTTTTTTTATGTCCATATACTTAGCAAAATTACTTATAATTAAATTTGAAACAGTTTGTAATCACTAATAGAGACTTAAAAAAAAAAATAATCACCAGCTGGCTGGCTTGGGTGACGCAGGAGCTGTGCTTGGAAGGGATATAAAAATGGAAGCGCCCTTAAAAAAAGGAAAGCAATCATTAATAAAGAAAAAAATAATAAAATAATGATATAAAATGGTTTTGACAATATGTAAACGTTATAATAAACTTATGATTGAATATTAAACATTTTGCAACAGTTCAAATATTTACAATATAATTTTTCACAAAGAGATTCTTGAAAAGTTTACTAAATGAACGCACAAAATATTAATTTTTATGCAAATGATAATTTGTATTCACCTAATTACCTACATATCATTTTCTTTGAAATTATTATATTATTATTGTAATAAAATTAGAGACATTGGTTTTACCTTAGATTCCTTTCAAATATTAATTGAGGAACTAAATTTGAAACCATATTTCATTTTAATAACTTTATAACAAATTTAACCACTAACTACATGCATGTTATATATTGAATAATCTTTTTGATAGAATCGACAAATTATTTCCTATTGTCAAATTTTTTAGTCACATCTTTTAAAAATGAAATAATCTGTTGAATTGAAAAGATAGTAATAATAATATTTTAGGCGAAAAAAAAATACATATGTTGTACTTGGGGCAACATGCACACATAATTCGATCAAAGAAAATCTCAAAAGTTTTAAGTTAATTTAAATTTAGAAGTCTTTTACAATATGAACACTGTGCATAAAGAAAAAATATACGACATTTTGAAGATCTGTGCTGCTCTTGGGCAGAAAGGAGCTACAGAAGTGTGTAATTATTTATTGATACACAGAATGCTTCAATCATGAAATCAAAATATTTGCTATTAATGGGTTACAAATAGAAATAAGTGCATTGAATTTATTCAGATAGGCAGCGATACATAAACAATGAAGTAGATGTCACATATTGATATTTCATTAAAAAACTTAATGAAACTAGTACATAATACAAATTTGGACAGTTTCCTTTTAATTTCATGTCATAATGGAATTCAATTAATTTGTGCACACAAATTTATAGTAAAGTATGACTTAAACTAAAATGTTTTTAAATGTCAGTAATAAAATGTACGATAGCATAATAAACATATTAATTCATTACATTTCCCATACTGATGTTTTAATGAAGTTTAAAAGAAATTTTCCATTACTGTGTATTAAGATTCTTTTTTTAATGATTTCTATTTTTCGTACGTCACAAGGCATATATAATAATAACAAGGCTTATAACTTATGGCTTTAAAACATGAAAGAGTGTACTTTTTTGCATAAAATCAATTATTACGAGAAAAACAATTTAAACAATAATGCAAAATATAGTCAATCAATATAAAAGAAAAAAAAATCACTAATAATTTGTTTAAAAAATATTCTACATAGTGTTATTCCTTATAACAAATTTTAAAAATATTTAAAACTTTAAGAGGAGACTTTTATGCAATTTAAAGTTTGTGTGTAGTGTTTCACTAATCAAATATTAGTATATCAATTAGTTCATATTCAATGAACTAGTTTCATTTTAGCTTACTGTAAAATTAAAAAAACGATGTATTCAAAACAATATGTAATTTAATAATTTTAAATGTCAACTATCAGCATGCAGTGGTTTATACAGTTGTAATTATATTTTTATAAAAAATTTGATATGTTTCAAATATTTAAAACTATTTCCTTTAAAAAAAAGTTAAATTTGTTTTCAATGATTTTCAGAAAAGTGTAGTACATATAATGCTAATAATTGCATTACACTTAGACATTAAGTTGGAATTTCCTTTTTTAATTTCTAATAAATATTTCAAAATGAATTTTTTTTTTGTCAAAATTTTTAATTAATAAAGAAGAAACACGAAAGAAATCAGTTCCAAGAACAAATAAAATTTTAATAAAAATAGTTATGATGTTTAAAAGTGGTCAAAAAAGTAAATTATAAAAATATAAAGTTAAGTAAAATAAAAAAAATCAAGAAGCACTTAATTTTGACTTTTTTTGTCCCTCAACTAACTCTGAATAAATATGCTTTCTCTCATCCTAAATTTCTGGAACAATTAAACAATGCAATTTTTTTAATTTAGGTGGAAAAAGATTCACAAAAAACCATAGAAAGGTTTAAAAAACTTATCCTTTTCAAAATACATTTCATTGAGGGAAAAAAATATAATTGCAAATATGCTTGGATAATATAAGGATTTCTTACTAGCAGCAGGGGCATCAGAAGGAGTTGGCGAAGGGCTGGCAGAAGGAGTTGGAGAAGGGGTGGCAGAAGGAGTTGGAGAACGGGTGGCAGAAGGAGCTGGAGCAGGGGCACGCTGATAAAGAGAAGCACTAGGTGAATCAACCCGTTGTCTCTGAAATAAAAAAAAATTTATTTTTCATACAAATAAATACATTTAAATAGTAGTATATTTATATTTTACAAAACATTATAGCTTAAACATACATATAATTTGCTGCATCCAGTCAAATATTTAATTTTATATTTACATTCGTAGTGAAATGATTACTTGAATTCAATAAAAAAAAAATCACATATTAAGGCAAGAGCCAATATATTTTAATAATAAATTAGGGTATTTTTGATAATTTAAGGTTTTTTGAAACATGGACAATAAAAATATAATCAAGCATTTGTTTGCTATTATTAAGAAAAAATGGACAAAAAAAAATTTTTTTTTTTCTCTTTATGTAAACATTCCTAACCAAAAGAATATCTAAAATACGTCCTATGTACATGTAAACAACATGTATCTATTGTTTTTGAATTAAAAAATGATGTTGTTCTAAAGTTTTGATGAGCTGTCACTTAGCTAATTCATTTAAAGCAGAAATGTATGCAAAATAAAGGTTTAAAAAAGGAGTTATAACTCATCTCTAAATGAATCTATTTAAAACAATTCAGTTCAATGCATACATATCCACTATAAAAACATAGTTAAAATTCCGCTCAATTTTGAAAATGATTCGAACACAGCGGTGTTATCATACAGAGGTGTAGAAAAAAATTTGGTTTTTCAGAAATTCAATTTTAAATTTTGAATGCATTAATTCAGTATTCCTATAACTCATGAGTTGTATATCAACTGCTAATGACTTTCGAAAACACACTCAAAACTGTCAGCAAAAGCTAAAGGTTTGATTTTCGCATTAAATAAAACAAATTCGACTATTTTTTTTACAAAAATCTTATTTTGCTAATGTTCTGATTACCTCAACCTATTTAAGTATTAAGTGGATGCCATGAGTAAAAAAATAAGCAAAAACAAGTAAAAGTAAAGCTTGAATTGAGACACAAAAGATGCACATACCTTCCTGGAGACCTCTCTTTCCGGAGAATGAGCCCTGCGTTCTGAAATGGAAAGAAAGTAGAAAGTAAATTAGGCAAGAACTGAGAATAGAACATTGTTCGAGTAATAATTTGTTCAAACTCACACTTACTTTTTGCAGGACTCATTGGAGATCTGGAGGGTCCAGGTAGCCCATTGGATATTTCATCGGGTATGAGCTATAAAGAAATCCCAATATTTTTAACAAAGTATACATTCTTCACAAGAATTTTGTATATTTTGTTAAATCCATAGATAATCAAGTCATATTAGAAACACCAATATATTTAACCTTTTTTTTTTATATTTTCTACCAAGTAAGGTTTAAACCCTATTTTTTTTTTTTTTTTTTTTTTTTTTACAATAACTTATGGTAAATGTTTACTAAGTATATTTACTACAGTGGAGTTGAAAATCATGATACACAGTTTCACTCAAACCTTCCTTCATAGATTACATGGTAATGTCACAATGAAGGTTGGTTCTCCTAATGATAGAAATAGCATTATTCAAACCAATAAAAAAATTATAGTGACTTTTTCTTAGCAAAATTTTACTAAGGAGACGACAAACATTAAATTTTATTAAATGCTTCTCAGGAAGATAATTTAATATAAAATATTTAAAAATAGATTAGGTTAGCTCAAATTTCTCTCACACATGAGAAATATATATCAATATTTTATATGAAATTCTAAACAACTGAGGAAATGATTTTTATGTTAAATAAGTAAACAGCTAAAGTGAAAAAAAAAATTATTTTAATAGCGATTATTGAACAGTTGCAATTGGATATAAAACTATTAGGCAAAGATTGAGAATTAAAGACATTTGCCATTTTAAACAAACTAATTTTAATAATTCTCCCAAAATAGTTAGAATACAAATGAGATTTTACTAAAAATATAATATTCTTTCCAATCTTTTGATTTTCACACAATTCAGAATATGTGTTATTTC
Organism: Caerostris darwini; assembly: GCA_021605075.1. NCBI lineage: Eukaryota > Metazoa > Arthropoda > Arachnida > Araneae > Araneidae > Caerostris > Caerostris darwini. Next base: position 940,727 of record BPLQ01015322.1, read on the forward strand.
TTGAATTAATTCAGAAATAAAATTTAGTTGGTTCTTCAGGTAAGCAGAAAAACCTCAGATTTAGTCATAAGATAAATCAAAACTAAGAAGTTCAAACAACATAAATATTATAACATTTTCAAAAAATCTAAATAAAAACTTTGATTTGCAGATGAAAAATTTGATATAAATACTTTTTTTTCCCCCTTTAGCAAAAATTGTAATGCCTTTTTTTAAAATGCTATCGCTGATGAAAAACATTGTAATTATTAAGTGAAATATTTGGAAAAAATTCCTGTTTTGGAAAATTGGATTTATGGGATGATTTGAAAAATTATTGTTTTTGAAAATTTATTTTGTTGAAAAATTCATTGCAATTAATTCTAAATGAAACAGAGCAAAAACATAGCTGAATCCATTCTGCCCTCTGCATTTATAAATCTATGTAATTTGATTAAATATAACTACCCTTTTCTAACATTTTGATAACTCAAATCATTAGGAAATTTATAACTAAAATTTCTTCGATCTGTACCTTTTTGAGCTTGGTTTGCTCCGACAGCCAATTTTTCTGTGCTCCTCTCAGCACTTTGTTTTCCTCCTGCAGCTCCCTTAGAGATTTCTCAACGCTTAATAAGCGCCGGACGACTAGTTCATACTGGAAAGGAATTTAAAGAAATTAAAACCCAAAAATGCATACATTTAGAAATATTGGAAACATTTCTCATGGTCCAAAAGAAATATAAAAAAAAGTGTTGCAGCAAAAACATTCACATATCTAATATAATAATGGAAGAAAAATACAGAATGTTATAATTTGAAAAGTAAATTAAATACTAACACATCAATTAATGAAAATTCATTATTCACATTTCGCATAAATCGCTAAGCTTTTTACATTCGGTTTACAAAAAAAGTACTTTCAGATTTCATAATGTATTTAAGTGCTTAAATGTGAAATTACTTTTTTACAAGTACATTAGATATGATCTAATGAGGTAAGCCTAAAAATGAGTATTTTTTTTTTTTTTTTAATTCACAAAATCTAACAAAATATTTCTTCTTTGCACTTTCTTTTGTAATTATACTAAAACAGATGTATTCCTAAAAACCACCTGAATTAATTCGGAACAACAAATTCACCAATTCCCATAATCAGAGGGTCCGCAAAGAGGATGCAGAAATACGAATTTTGAGATGCATATATGTGCCCAGATATAAAAATATAGTTACTTTTTTCTTAGCAGTTTTTCCTGTTCTAAGACAGCTTTCATTACAAACAATTAACCTATCAGACTGGTTTTTTTTTCCCTTCTTTTATTCACGTAATAAGTGCACAACAGCGATTATGCATCAAATAAATGTTTCCGAAAAATTAGGAGCGCTAATGCGTATGTAACGTATATGTGATTTTCTTTGTTAAAAATTTCCTTTGTAGCCTATGAGACTTCAGCATCTGTAAGTTGTGGAGTTGAACATTTAATATTAACTAAAGAACAAGTAATTATATCCACTGATCATGGATAGTCATGAGAAATTTATCTTGAAACCTTCGTTATAAGAAGAATGTGTGTTCGTTATAAGAAGAATCTCAAAAAACTATGAAAATTTTACTACAATTTTCTACAGCATCTTTATGTGAATTAGGATTTTTTACCTTCACTACCAATGAAGTATAAAAAAAGAGGAATTCTTCAATTTGTTGATGGTGAAAACTGACACATGAGAAATTTCTTTTTAAATATATGTCCAAATGTTAAAGAAATTGCTAGAATGTTTCATGCTTATGTTTCTTATAATCTAAAAAATAAATTAACGGTATGTTTCATTTTTTTTCTGTAGCATTTAACTTAACTGTTATAACATATATTTCTCAGAAATTTATATATAGTGCACCTACAATTAGTTGTTGTTGGGTTAAAATGTGCTCCAATTTCAAGAAGTTTGAGGACCACTGATCTAGATTGTGTTTCACTCCCCCCTCAACAGTTCTCTTTCTTGGTATGATTTCAACTCCCTTCTTCAACTGTTAAAACTCACCACTTTTCTGCTACCATACAAATGTTTATTATTTTCAACTCAATTGAACTCTTAACCTGCTGGAAGTTAAAATAGTTGTAGACGATTTATATTAATCAATTTTATTGTTTTTTTTTTTTTTTTAATTTTTATTTTATATTATCCTTTATTTATTACTTTTAATAATCTCAATGAATTTTATAATTGTTACTCACTTCGACCATTCTAACACATTAATTCATCAAACTGAGTAGAAGAGCATTTTTTATATTGACACTCCAAGCATTTAACTAGTCTAGATATAGATAGCGTTGATGATTAAAAAAAAAAATTCGGTTCTTTCTGCTTTCTTCTTGAGAACTCAGTTTTCAGTGGAAATTCAACTTTAGCATTCGAAACTATCATTCCTTGAAAAGAGAAAGGAAAATATGCTGGGTAAAGCATAACCATCATTCATGAGAACACATATTCATCTCAACTTTCATTCATCTAGCCAATATTTTGCACATGAAAAAGTTTAGAAAAAGTATTTTTTTTTATTTTTTTTTTTTTTTTTGTATCTTTAAACTGGAAAGTTTCAAAGTCCAGAGATGAAAATAGAAATATAACAACTTAATTATTGTCCCACATTTGTAGCTTCCATAAATACAGACTATCAAAGAATAAAATGTTTCAATACGGCTAATATTATTTTGTTGGAAATATTGATATTTTGAAAATTAAAATACAATGTTCAAAAATGGTTATCAATGACAATTAAAAATGTACTATTTAAAATGTAATAGAATATTTTCTATTCAGTTTAGTCAAACATCACTTACAGGAATAATACAATTTAATAGCAGTAATAAATGAAAAATATGGAAAAACATGCTTACCTGTCGAACAGCCCGTCGCTGGGCCAAGCCTGAAAGGAGAAAAATCAAAATAAGTTTAATAAATAAGAAAAAACACTATAGAAATAGCATACACGATTTATCATTTTATCTTTATGTAATTAATATACAGGTTTTCAGATTTTTAGCATGCTACACAAGAATCAAAACTTAAACTTATCAAGAAAAATTTGTCTCGTATTTTTATTTATAATAAGGATTTATTGGAATATATGAAATTTTAAATTCACAACTGGAACAAAATTGAGTATCTTGCACTAGTAAGTGTTCAAAAAAATATTTTCACTCCAATTTTCTTATCAAACGGTTTCCCAGAAGGACAGTATGTAACAATTGTTCAATAACTTATGGGTTTAAATGACATTTTTTTTTCTAATGGCTCAATCTATGTTCCCTATCGAAATGCATGATATAAAAGTATCTGAAAATGCCAAGAATATCAGTATTGTATTACAAAAAAAACAGTATTTTATGTTTCGTGAAATGTGTCTTCTCTTGGAATGAAGATTAATCTCAAATTGTGATGAAATGGATCATTTTCAATTTATCTATATCCAAAATTGAAATCAAATTGATTTATATTTTTTTTAAGCTTGTAATCGTTTAAGTAAAGTGCTCGTTAAAAATAGTATGCAATATGAAATTTAAAATATATTAAAAATTTATATAAATAATAAGGATTTAATTTCTTGACCATCCGTAAGACAACCCGACGTGCTGATTTCTTTAATGGATTTTTAAAAGGATTGCATCAAATAAAACCAGCCATTATACGAAAAACTAAACAGCCAACTTGCCACGGGATACATTAGGGATTGTATCTGAATCAACTAAACTAAATTTGGTATGATTCTTGAATGGACCTAATGGCCGAGTGACTGGGACTCGGTGCCACAGGTTTCAGGTTTGAGTCACAGGGGTGCCATGGATGTTTGTAATATTTCGGAATCCACTTTAAACCGTAGGACCCTGTCTAATATGCCTGTAGAGCATTGGGCGTAGGGCTGACAACCCTACCCCGTAAAAACAAAAACATAACATCTGCTGACTGCCTGTAGGCAGACGGCCTTGGCCCATCATGAGGCTGTTGCGCCACTGATGATGATAATTCTTCAAGAGAAAACTCAAACACTTTAAAGGAATGTAAGAAAATTTATGTAATGACTTAATTTACAAAGATAAATAGAGTGAAAAAAATTTTCCTATACATTAACATTCATAGAACTACCATATATTCATAAAGCACAATGATAGTTAAAACAAGTTGTGACAAGCTATTGTGTGGCAAGAAAACAAACACATGAGCCTGCCTTACTGTTTGAAGTATCTGCTTCCGCAGTTCTGTTTCTTGAAAAAATGTTGCGAATTGAAAACACATTTATGAGTTTAATCTGTACTGAGAAATAGAAATTAAAACTTTCAGTTACGATAAACACTGAGAAAAAATGCAAATAAAGCAGTGTCATGGACCTAGCGGTCAACAAACGCCCGAATGCACATACACAAAAAAAAAATTAATAGTTTAGAGAAACTAAAAAACACTAAACTTTAGAGTTAATCTATCTAAAAAGTAAACAATAATTGTTAAAAGAATAAAATGACTGACGAGAAAATGAATGTCACTGTTCTAAAAGCGTGGGGTGCTCGATATCAGTCGTTATAATTTCTCGCTAGTTTCATTCTGAAACGCATAGTTAGTTTAAAAATGTCATACAAAGCACCCGCCGCTTTCGGAACAGTGGCATTCATTTTCTCGTCGGTCATTTTATTCTTATGTTAACAATTATTTTTTACTTTTTAGATAGATTAAGTCTAAAAGCGTGTTTTTTAGTGTTTTTAAACTATTAATTTATTTTTTACTTTTTAGTTTGATTAACTCTACAAGCGTGTTTTTTTAGTTTTTTAAAATTATAATTTAGGAGAAACATCTCCTGCTTGAGAACAATTAAAGCAGGAGATCGAAAACGCTAAAGCTATCGGTACAATTAGGAGTCCGTTGACGATGCCCACAAATAAAAAGGTTAAAGTTAAAACAAAAATTTTAAGATAAAAGTAAATTAAAACAAAAGGAATTAAGATTAAACAAAATAATTATACAAAATAGGTAGGGTTTGATCAGTTGACTGACTCGCTAGTAGATGGCGCCATCAGTCCCAAAATCGAGCCCAAAGAGTCAGTTATATACAAACATACAGGTGAAACTAATAAAAGCGTATTAAAAAGGAAGGAACCGCTCGATGGATGCCGGATTATAGTAAGTGCCGAAAGCCCAACAAAAGGGTCTTCTTTGTACTTGTGGTAAATGTATCATCGTAGTCTTGAATTACATTTTTTTGTAATAGATTGGAATCGACTAATACTTACGATTATTATTCTATTTAAACATATTATACTTATCTAAATGAACAGCACTATGGACAATTACCGTCATCATATCGCTGATTCCCATTACACCTAACAAATCACGCAGAGTCATCGCAATTATCAAATAAGTAATTATATCGGAACTTGAATGATTCTGTACTTGTTCGTGCAGGACATCCCCACTTGTGAGGATAATCCTCAACATCTACTGCAAAGTTTTAACTTATCGATTATATTTTTGCCTACGATTACACTACATCCGATTCTAGAATATTTTACAGATTTTTAATTTTATTGATATTTAAAAGTCATATTATACGAGTGGAAAATAATGTATCTAAATGCACGAGTATTCAAAGGGCAACGGGCGTACCGGTTACGGAGTTTCAATGTGGTTTAAGAACCACTAAACCCCCACATCTTAAAGTCAAGTTAAAATATGTGCACTAATGAAGTTGCTTAAATTATTGATCATTAATATAAAAGAATTTAAGAAAATACCACCTGCTTGAAAACAATTAAAGCAGGTGATCGAAAAAGCAAAAAACTATCGGTACAATTAGGTGTCCGTTACACGATGGCCAAAAAAAAAAAATTTAAATATAATAAAAGTAAAAAGAAATAAAAATAAAATAAAACATGGCATATACAGATTAAACAACACAAGTGTACAGGTAAACACAGGTTACAAAGCAAATACACCAGTTCAGAAGAAAATAACATAAATAAATCTTGTGGTTACAGATAGATGGCGCCACGACAGTGGCTACAATTCAAGTATTAACTGTATATTTTGTTGATACTTAATAAAAGGTGACTTTTTTTTTTTTTTTTTTTTTTTTCCTTTCTTTTTACAAATAATAAAATTACAAAATGAAGAATTGAAAAGTAATTAAAATTAAAGTTAAGACCAGAGCTTTTAAAGATTTACAGAATGACTATTAAATTAAAATTAAAACAAGATGAAAAGTTAAAATTGAATTATATTAAAAATTAAATAACAATGAACTAAAAAACAAAAATTATTAAAGAGTCAGATAGCCAGTTAGTTAATTAGGGTTGCATAAGAAACCCTGCCTTAAGAAATACTAATTTGATACACAAACAAGAAATATATATGTTAATGCAAATGTGAAATGAAAAATGTACTTACAGGTCTGCCAAGAACATTTTTCAGTGCAGTCCGGTTTGCACTGGAATGCGCCCCACCTAACAGCTGCCATGAGAACTTCAAAAGACATCTGAAATGGAAGAAAATCCTCTTTTTAATTTGTAAAGCACAGTCACTTGAATAAAACAAATGTAGATGAGGTCTAATACGCTATTTCCTAATTCAACAGGTTTTAAAAAATCATTTTTATTAAATTATATTTAAATAATATTTGATGAATTTAGAGTTAGATATCCCGAGTTAATAGGATAGTCATCTCTTGGATGATTGAAAATCTCTTCCTATCATAATATGAATATCTCTAAGAATCTAAGACAATTTAAATTAACTTATTCAATTTAATTAAATTAATAATAATAATTAATAATTTATTTAACTTTGTCATAGATTCTTAGATTAACAATTTAGATTGTACCGTCGTACAATTTCGATTGTAGACTACTGTCTTAGATTAACAATTTATAACCCTTTGCACTCGAAGGTTTTTTTTCATTCGCATTACCAGCAACTCGGAGCGATTTTAGTGAAATGATCGGTACTTACGTATTAACGGTACCTTGGCGACAGTTGCGCCAATAAAGTGCACACGCGCCAACCGCAGCTACAGATTTGGCGCTAATCTACACTTAGAAAATAATAAACTAACAAAATATATATGAATAATAAAATATAAAATAAATATTTTATTATTTCATATATATTTTATATTTTTCATATTATTTTATTCATATATATTTTATTATTTCCAAATAATAAAATATATATGAAACACTTTAAAATCAAAACGCTTTCAAAATATTTTTATTCCAAATAATAAAGATTGGCGATACTTAAAAACCGCCAAGTCTGTCGCCAAGGTACCGTTAATACGTAAGTACCAAAAGTTCATATTCACTAGTAAGTTTGATATACGCATTAAAAGAAACGCATTATTTATATTGTTATTTGCATTGTCTCCGTAGCGGAGCCCTCGAGCTTGAAGACAAATTTTCAATGGCTCCGCTCCGGAGTCCTCGAGTGCAAATGGTTAATAATTTAATTAAATTAAATTATTCAATTTCAACAAGAAAAAAAAAAAAAAAAAAGATGATCATGCGCATTTGTTGAAAAAATATACAGTCGTTTTCGTTTCAAACTATTACACAGTTTCTAAGCACTCAGTTCTTTCGGAATTTTTTTTTTTTTTTTTTTTTTTTGATGGTTTTTTTTTTTTTTCTGCATTTAATCACATCACATTTTTATCCCAACATCCAATGAAAGAAACGCTTTTCTGCTCATTTCATTCTTTACAAATAAGAAATTTGTGAATTCAGGAGTTTCATGGTATAATTAATAGACTCACAGCTCGTATGAGAAATAATCACAAATTTAAAATGCCAAAATATGTTAGCCCGAACAAGGATATAGCCGGCAAAGAAGCGAAAAGTTACAAGAGAATACGCAGAACAGGTGAAAAAAATTTGAAGTCAGTCAGTGTAAATTGGATCGGATCCACTTTTCGATTAAAAAATAATTAACGAAAATTTGTTTTGAAACTTATTTTATCAACAAATGATACGTTGCTCACAATTCGTCTAAATGGCAATGTCAAGTATCTTTAAAGATTTAAAATATTGAAATCTTTTTAAATTTTTACCAACAGTTCGTGTCAGTTTAAAGTATTTTTTTTTTCTCAAAACAGATCAGGTTTTCCTGGCTTCTCTTTTAGAATACAATTAAGTAATAAATCTTAAAACTGACAAAAGCCAACTGACAATATCTTAAGATCCAATATCCAAAGATTTAGAAAAAAAAAAAAAAAAAAAAAAAAGATAATACTCAGCTGCATTAATATTTATTCTCATACAAGAAACAGTTTTATTTATAGGAATAACTAGAATAATTTCTATTAAATATTATGATTTCTCTCTTGTTACTTAGCATTTTTTTTCTAGTTCTAAATTCCGAGTCCAACAAATATTAAAATTAGGCTATTTTCTTATTTTGTATGAAATTACAAATGTGAAATCATAACAACAATACAAATGAAACTGGAATTTCATACTTAATTTCTACAATTTAATTTTGAAGTTCGATTAAGCAATGTACGTATCTAATTGATTTTTAGAATTTAAAAAAGATTTAATTGGGCAATTTAGTGCTGAAAAAAATGAAAACATCTTTCAGAATAGACAATCACAATCATGATTACTATTAGTACACTAAAGTTATTAGTTTTATGAAAATGGGATTTTTTTATTTTCGAAATTGTTCATTTTACTGGTTTGTTGTGCGATAGCCAAAACGAAAATTTCGATTTTGGTGAAATGTCGTCTCGCAACAAGGCCATGGAAACCTTCATTTCTGCATGCATTTCGAACAGTACTTACGGAGACTGCTGTTCCCATGTTCTTTAGTTCTGATGTTAATGTAGGAGCACTTATTTTGGGATCCTTTTTTAATGAACGTACCAGAAACCGTCTGTTAGATGATGTCAATAGACATGGTCGCCCAGTACGAGAAATGTTTTGAACCTTTCCAGTGGCAGCAAACTTTTTTATGATCGACTGCACAGTTGAACGGGGTCTACCGACCAGATCAGAAATCTTGTTGTACAATTTACCATTTTTACGGAGCATTAAAATTAGTTCTCTTTTGGAAACACTTGTCTCTTTACTTTTACGACCCATTACAGAATTTCTAGTTTCTCACTACATTAAAATTTCCACTGAAGAACCTTTTAAGTAACTTACAAGATGACATCAATTAACTACATCATAATGGCTAAACCAATCACAAAATAAGTAAAAAAAATTTGCATTTCTTTTAGTGTACGAATACTTTTTACACCACAAGATGTTGGATTGTTTCAGTTTTGTAAATATTTATTCATGTATAAAATTATTTATGTGTCAATTTCACATGAAACTAGTGAAAATATGTTCTATTATATATTTATAATTAATTAAAATGGAATTTATGTTTATAATTTTTATGAACGGATCTCTTTTAAATCAATTGCCGTACTGTACGAATACTTTTTACACTCACTGTATATACGCTCTGCATAGATCAAGATATCTATCTATGCAATCAATCGCGTCCAACCGATACCTTTTTTGCAGCCTGCCTCATCATGTTTGTTTTATTTAACAAACTTCAGATATTTCAGAAAAATTGAAACATGCAAAATGATCTAGCTTAAGTTAAATAAAAAAAAAGTGTTAACAATTAAAAATTGAAAAATATTCTAAGAATTATATTATTATAATTAAATATATTTTAAGAGTTAACTAGTAAATTAGACCCTTTTATCAATTATGTGCTAACCTGAAAGCGCCTTTTTACTGAATCAAATCAAAATGAGCAAACCTGCTTGGAAAAAAATGGATGATACAGAAGCATTGGCTGTTTTTAATTATTATTATTAATTATTTTGCAGCTTTTTTTTTTTTTGTTTTTTTTTTACCTACAAGTCAAATTAATTGTGACTTCTACGTGTACTGTGAGAATCATTGTCAATTTTTTACGACCTTTCCAAAATTAATGATTGTCAAACTTCTCACAAACAACTTCATAATATTTCAATCTTACCATTACTATATTACTTATTTACTCTACGACTTTTGTATAAGATACAAAATCAAACTGAATGAAAAATTTTAATTATAGAAAATATATTTACTATGAACAACTTATACGAGAACAATAGTTTAACACAAAAGCAATATTCAATAATAGATTAGATAGATAAAAAATTTTAAAAGTGTAAATAAATCTTACTGAGATAAAAAATAAACAAATCTAACTGAAATAAAAATAAAAATCTAAATAAATATTATTAAATATTAAATTTGTCAGATTTACAATAATTTTCTGCAGTATATAGAAAATGCTTTTTGAATACAGCTTTTCATATTAACGAAAATTGTTAGATTCGAACATTTAATTGTTTTATCTAGTCAGATTAACTACTGATATAATTTGAATAGATCCGTAATTAATTAAATGATGTAAAAACAAGCTTTATTAAAAATTCGCAAATTATTTAATTTGTAATTAGGTAAAGGTTAAATTTATTTTAAAAAATTAATCAAATAGTTGAATTAATTGATTACAACATATTTCTTTTTTTAATTAAAAAAACATGAAAATTCTCATTGTGTAAGAATTGAAACTTTGAACTTAATTTGCCAGAACCATAAAAAATAGCAATACAGTTCTATAAAATGCTAATGAATGCAAATGTAATAAATAATTGCATCTAGTGGTTGTCCTGTAGTTTCGATAAAAATCAAAAGAATTTAAAAAAACATTTTCTATTCATGTAACACATCGATTGATGGTTTACGGTGCGCGAATGCATGTTATCGCATTGAGTTAAAATTTATTAACATCATCGAACATTTAACGAAAACTTAAAATGATCTGTTCTTAAAATAAAAAAAAGTTCCATGGACAGAGACAAAAAATTATAAAAGTACATAAATATAGATTTAAAACTTTTCAAATCGGCTAACCTAGACGGTTTTTTTTTTTGTTTCCTTGACGCGATATTTTTTTGTTCTGCCATTCAAATTATTATTGCATAAATTATAAAAAAAATATCTACAGATAAAAATAATAAAACATCCACATAAAATCCTTCCAAAAATAATAGTTACTCAGTTCATTTAAAAATATTCAATGGGTAAAGTTCCGAAATAACAATGAAATAAAAAAAAAACTATTTTAATATTATATGACAAACGAATTTAAATCAATGAAAAATCGCATATGACTTGGCGAGTCATATGCGGTTGTACTAAAGCGATAATTTTCCGTTCTCACATTCAAATTATTATTGCAGAAAATGACAAAATACCTACAAATAAAAAAAACAAAGCATAACATAAAAATCCCTCCAAAAATATTAATTACTCAGTTAATTTAAAAATATTCAATGGCTAAAGTTCCGAAATAACAATAAATTAAAAAAAATCTATTGCAAACATGAAAACATGACAAACAAATTTAAACCAATGAAAAACCGCATGTGACTTTACGAGTCACCCTTCCCATTACAATGTAATGACCACATAATTCTTTTAAACTCATACGAAAATAATACAAAATAAAATAATTAAATGCAAAAACTTAATAATTGAAATTCTTTTAATAAACTCATAAGAAAATAATATAAAAAAATACTTAAATGCAAAATTTTAATATTTAAAATGAAACTTACCTTAATGTTTCAAAATGAGGATGATATATAGATATATGGATGGTATGAAGATAATATATATGGCACAAGAATATAAATATAATACAATATAAGATACGAAAATTCACAGACACTAATTAATAAAAAAATAGATATAATATGATATAAAAAGTTAATATTAAGATTAAATATATAATAAGAAAGAAAATAATGAAATATATAAAAAGATTTAAAATTGTATATTAGAAATTAAGAAATTGCAAAATAGAATCTCAAAGAACAAATTTGAGAGCTATCTTATCAAGTGTCTGATTCGAGAATGGCAGGTTCAGTTTCAATCGGGGGCAGATGAATTCCAAAAAGTAGAGATCGTCTCCCATTGGTTCCTCTAATCTAAACAACTTACTTATTCGTCTAATAATCGGTTGCGGGGCGATCACAAGTTCTAAGGAGTGACGTCAGGAATTGGAATGTTTTGTCTTTGTTGGAAACAGTTAGGGGTTAGGTGTTTTTTTTTTTTTTTCCTTTTTCTTTTTTACATAAGCTCCCAGTCTGCTTATGTTGACATCCAATAAATGAGACTGAGTGCTTCGGTATGGTGTGAATCGCCTCGCAGCTGCTAGCTTCCATCTTGTACAACAAATCGAGAACTATCATAAATATATCCGTGCTAGACCCCTTTTTACAAATTACGGAAGACGAAAAAGATTTTGGTAGATAAAAAAAATTATAATTAAAAACGATTTGGAGCAAATGTTGATTAAAAGCGTGTGAATGAACAATTGAGAATCACTTTAATCTAATGATGTCACATTCGTATTTAAAACTACTTTTCCAAAAGTTATTTTTTTAAAAAATTTTATTCTTTTTTTAACATTAAACACACTTTAGATCAGGGGTGGTCAACCCAAATGATCTTGTAGGCCACTTTGGAAATGCATCCTAACAAAGCAGGCCATACATAAAATTATACATCCCAATATTAGATTTAGACCCACTATAGATATATTTTTGAAGTGAAAAATTGAAACAGAAGGAGTTATCATTATTGTATTTACTATTATTCGTACATGTAAACATAGATAATATAATAATAATGATACTAAACACACATTGTAAAGAAATATATAACACTAAAAGTAAAATATAAGCGAAATAAAAATAATGAAATCAAAAAATATTTATTTTACTAACGCGCTATTTGTTTCTCCACTCTTTCACTTAGCTTTTGCAAATCGATCTCAATTTGGGTATTTGCACATCGTAATGGGTGTTGCAGGTTAGCATCCGTTATGTATGAGCTTGTTTTGTGTTTGGTCAATTTCATTTTCGGAAAAAAAAAAAAAACGATTCGCAGGTGTAAAGTTGAACCAAAAGCGCTAACAACCTTTTGTACCAGATTTCTCAAATATCTAGGGATGGTCACTGCGGCTAAGGTTACTTAAAGTGCAACATAAAACATGATATATTAGATGTTCTATTAAATTATATTCTGCGAACTCATAACTGTAAACCCATAAATAAAACGGGCAATAACGGTCATATATTCGCAAGAATATTATTTTAAAATCAAAGTTCATTTTTTCTCATCATTTCGACAGTTAATTTTTCAATATATGGATGCAGGCATAATGCATTTTTTAATACCTTGGTTTCCACTATTTCGGCCATTATAAAATAAATATATTTTGTAAAACTGGGATAAATCTCACGGGCTGGAAAAATATTCAAGGCGGTCCGCAGATTAGTCACCCTTGCTCTTAGATAATACCACACTTTTATACAACTCTATATTTAATTAAATTCAGGATCAATAAGTTTTAAATTCCTCAGAAAATATACAATCTGTTATTCTGTCTATATTTTAATAAAAAATTAAGGAGATTAACAATTAAAGATACTTTTTCAATCTATATCAATGGTGGGCAAATGCAATTCATAGAACTGCAAGAGGTCTTTCTTTTCTTTTCTTTTTTTTTTTTTTTCGTTTGCGCGTGTTTAAATGTGGCTCCGAAGCACAGTATATTTTTATATTAAATTTGCTACAAAAAATTATCAAAAGTCAAAAACAATTAGTTACACCTACAAAAACATTTTTTTTAATATAACATTTATAATTTTAAAGTGTTGCATTTCAACTCACTTGACAGGCAAAAGAATGCATATACTACATGCATAAAAATACATGTACTCCATAAAAATATCACTACCAAACTAAGACGTACCGAAATATTATAGTAGTCTACTCAAGACTACCCGAGTAGTCTACTCAAGGACGGAAGAAAGGGGGCAATTTCTGTTGTGATTTAGCACCCGCAGATAGAAGTCTGATTTGGATCCGAGTCGCTGAAAAAAGAAGGGTATGGCCTTCCGGGAGGTCTTTTTAGGGGGAACTACCCCGCATGTGCGTATCGTTTTGGAGAAACCCATAGAGTTCTCCCACCAAGTAGTCCGACTCACGAGGCAAGATGCTGAACATCACAAAAGCCACCGAGCCTCCTCGTTTTTGAAACTGTGTCCACAACACAGTCACCAGAATCTCAGCCTTAATATTCACCAGCGGCGCACGTTGCTACTGAGCCACGAATCGGGTATAAAAAAACAATTAACGCACATAGATGCTGTGTTTGTAATACGTTATTATTATTATTATTTATTTATTATTATTTTTTCTTGATACTAGAATCGCTTCTTTCATTGTGGATCCAAGATGGCTTTTTATAATCGTCAGTACTGAGTTAGGCTCAGTACTGAGAAAAATCTCACAACACTTACTTGAATTGCTGCTAAAGCAGTAACTGTGTTCGCTTATAGCTGTATTATTGAAGGAAACAATTCGATTGTCTACTTAACATTTAATTTTAACAGAAATTCGTAAAATTTTGGAAAAATATTTTTAAAAAAAACATTCTGTAATCAGGTTTTTAAACATATTCCTGACTTAAACTCCGATGCAGACTCCCCACTTCAAAATACAAACCATTTTGTAACTATAATTTTTAAAAATATAAATAATTGAAATTGGATAACCCTGTGCAGTAGATATTTTGTGGAAAATAAGAGTAAAAATTTTGCCATTAGTATTTCATACATCTTACTATAAGAAATGAGAGAATAGAAATGAAGGTAAAGCAACAAAATTATAACAATGATTATAATAATTAATTATGGTTATAAGTATTAATAATAGTATTATATTTGTGTAAGAGAAATTTTTTTTGGTAGAAATGAACTTGTTTAGAAACAAAGCTGATGACATATTTTTTTTTTCTAAATGCGGTTTTGATTTTTGACTTGTAAGCATTATTAATTAAATTATATAACTTATTAAGG